>LR142580.1:0-10306 GCA_900659605.1 Tisbe holothuriae
CTTTGAATCCATCCAGAATCGGGTCTGTCCTGGTGGCCACTCCCACGCCCTCCATAGTTGTTGCGTGAGCTCCAAGGCTAGGACAGCGGATTCGAGTTCCAATCGGTTGATGCTTTGCTCCATGTCCTTGACTATGTTCGCTGCGCCGGCTACCAGTCGTATTCCTTCTCCGCCAGCGAGATAGGCCACCGCCCCGAGGCCGTCGAAGGAAGCGTCCGCGAAGACGTGCAAGATTTCGCCGCGTGCCAGGCCGACGTGTCTTGGAACTCTGACTTTTGGCAGCAAGACGAGGTCCTGCAGCCACTGCTTCCACTGTTTGTAATAGGTAGCTGGCAGGGGCGTGCTTAAGTCGGTGATTGGCTTGCCGTTTTTCTTAGCCTCGTTGAAGACGTCCCTGTACATCATTCTGGCTTGAATGTGAAAAGGTGCGATAAATCCTAGTGGGTCGTAGAGTCCACTGTACTGGCTGAGCACGTCCCACATTGTATATTTGGTGGTTTCGGCCGGAGCGTAGTGGAAGGTGAACTCGTCTTTGAGAGTTGACCAGTAGAGGCCGAGCGTCTTGTGGTTTGCTTCTAAGTCAGAGGACATGTAGGCTTTGATTGGAATCTCCTGAGCCGTAACGACTCCCTTGGGGATGACGTCCGCGTGAGACGCAGCCCATTTGTGTAACTCCATTCCGATGCCGGCAAAGAGTTTCTTGAGCTGAGCTGCCGTTTCAATCATACCCTCCTTGGTTTTTGCACCATACATGATATCATCTACGACTGAATCTTTTATTGTTGCTTCTGCAGCTCTGGGCAGTTCGTCCTGTTTGTTCCACGCCTCTGCTTTGATGGTCGTGGTTGAAGACGCTGGGCTGCCTGAGGTTCCGAAGGCGTGTCCGGTGTACTGGTACTTGAGCGGTCGCTCGATTCCTGGCGGGGAGTAGATGATCCTGTAATACTTGGCGTCCTCAGGGAAGAGCTTGACCTGGTAGAACATCTCCTTGATGTCTACCAGGCCTGCGAACTCGTATCTTCGAAACCTTTGGAGTACTTCGTGGATGTGATTAAACACCTTAGGTCCTTTGAGGATATAGCTATTTAGGCTGCGGCCGTTGAAGATAGCTTTTCCATTGATGACGATGCGAGTTTTGGTTGTCTGTTTGTCGGCGCGTACCACCGGGAAATGGGGTATGTAATACCCCTTGGAATCATCATCTTCTGGGAGTAAAGTGAGATAGCCTTTGTCGATAAGTTTTTGCATCTCGACGTGGTAAGCCTCTCGCTGGCCTGGTGTTTGCTCCATTCTTGTCCTGGTTTTCTTCCAGTCCTGTGCCGCCCCCTGAAAGTTGTCTTTAGGGCGATCTCTGCTTTTCCACAAGACTGGAACCGCCACGTGTCCTGTGGGCAGCTTGACACTCTTGGTGATCATATCTTGAGCCGCTTTTCGATCTCCCGCGTTGAGGATTAAGGGTGGCTCAGAGCATTTGTTGGCCTTGTCGATTGACGCCCTCAGCGTAACTGTGTGCATGGCGAGGCTTGCTTGCTGTACGTTGTTGGGCAGCATAGGTCCGAAAGCGGTCCACCCCAGTGGGGTGAGACGGGCGATCGGGGAAGATGATCGCTCTCCGTATTTCTCCTTCAGTGCTCTGTGGAAGAATGGGTGGTCCGTGCCTAGGACTAGCCTGACCCTTCTATCGGAAGGCATCTTGTTGAAGTAGAGATCTTTCATGTGGTTCCAATGTGGCGATAAAACCGACCAGTCCACGGCTTGGAGGTTACCTACTGGGTTTGGGATGCAGTCGATGTCCATGATGGTTGAAAAAGCTCCGTTTGCGCTGGAAAGTTTAATTCTTGCTCTCTTTGTCTTCACTGTGTGAGATTTCCCTCCGAATCCATGTACCACTAGGGAACTGGTCTCCCCTGGGAGATCCAGCTCGTCGGACGCCGTGTCTTCTAGCCACGAATGGTTTGCTCCTATATCGTACATCAATGGGCACGGTATAGTCTTCTTCTCTTCCGGGTCGCTGACAAGCACCGTAGCGAACGCGAGGGAGAACATCGTCTGCATCTGAGCGGCGCTTCCCGAGTTATGTGCTGCGTGTGTGTGCGGTGTCGTGTACGCCATGTTGGAGTATGTGGTTCCATCCTGTGTGTGAATGGTGACCTCGTCAGTGGCCGCCGCGTCTGCCCAGGACCGTGTTGCTTGTTTTTGTCCACCATGATTGGGAGGAGCCGCTGCCGCTGCCATCATGGCCTGGTGGGAAGACTGTTCATTGACTCCCGCGTGGCTCGTGTTGGACGTGGTCGTGTTCTGCTGTGTCGGTCCCGTTTGCCGATTTGGGCGGTCTGTGTGAATAGATACGTGGTGTTTGCCGTTGCATTTTGCACAGTTCCTCGCTCCGCACTCGTTGGAAATATGTCCCTGGTTCGTGCATTTGAAACACCTTCCTCCATTGCGCAGTAATTGTTTCTTGGCCTTGATGTCAAGTGTTTTATACTCTTTGCAGTTGGGAAGGTAGTGAGTAGTGTCGTTGCATGCTGGGCACTTTTTCCCGGCTGCGGGTCTTGATAGGAAAAGTGGTTTGTTCGAATTTGACTGTGTAGCCTTCCCTGTTGAGGAGGTCTGGCTCCCGTCGTGTTTTGAGAAGTGTGAGGTTGCCGTCTCGGTACCGCTTTCTCTCTCTTTGTCTCTGCGCAGTATAGTGAGAGGGTACTCTCTCAGCCAGTTGAGGAGTTGGCCGACCCTGTAGTCGGAAAGGTACCCCTGATTAATGCAATGCTCCCTATATTTGGACGCTAGGTCATTGTCTAGCCTGTCGTACAACATGACTGCCATCGCGTGAGTGTCCTTCTCTTCCTCCCGCTCCTCCGGCACGGCGGCGTGGTAAGACTCGACTAAATCGGTGAAGTCTTGTAACTCCGGCAGCTTGCACTGTACTATTTTAGTGTTAGCAATCTGATCGTAGTAATGGCTCATCAGGCGCTCGACTCCACCGTGGCGGTCAACTAGGCGTTCAATCAGAATTGTGTAGCCTTTCTGACCTGGGAGCAAGTTGCGAGAGAGCTCCGGCAGACCTTTCAGGGCTTGAGAAAGAGCTAGGAACTTTGCCGGGACTGGTAGTTTTGACCGATGAACGATCATGAAAGCCGCCTCGAATGAATAGTAGTTGGTTGGGTTACCGTCGTAAGGTTGGATAGTGCCTTGTGGTACGAGTTTTGAGATTTCAGCAGTTGTCAATCCCTGATCCTCTCCCGGGGGAAGGTTCCATGGTGAGGGTAGGTTCGCGTAGAAAGCATAATCCCTTTGGATTATGGGAGAGTGGCTCCTCGAGCGTCTGCGCACGAGTGGAGGTGGCGTGTCGATTCCATCCAATTGGGGCAAGTCGGAAATGTTGGACACGTTGTCGGAATCGTTGATGTCAATTTGAATCGGTTTGGCTCTCACTTGACCACGGAACGTTGTGTTATCTTGTGCATTACCCTGGGGTTGGAGTGCATATGCCGCTGATGCTATAGCCTTTTTGAGTGCTTCTCCTTGCGAGCGTAGAGCTCTAGCGGCTTGGGTTTTACCCATTCTTTCCATTCTGTCCGCTCTTGCTCCTGCTGCCGTTGCTGCTTCCCTTTCGATTTGACAGAGCCTTGCTCGGAAGGTCTCTGCCTTTTGTTTCGAGGGCGGTGTTCCTTCCGCCGCCGCTGCTGCGATGTGGGCGACTTGGCGTGCCAGATTTGCGACCTGTGGGTCTGTGTAGGAAGGCGGTTTGAAAACGGGCGGCGTGACCGTGATCGCGTCGGAGGCTGCCATCCCTCCTGCCGATGCTCCTCTCGATTGAGCTTGAGCCAGATCCAGTCGTAATTTGTTATTTTCTGCTTTAGAGCGTTCGTGTGAAGCTACTTCTTGCTTGAGTAACTCCTCTTGCCTCGTGAGCTTAGCCTGGAGTGCTGCTCTGTTGGTGCGTGCGTGTGACAGATCCTGCTCCGATTGTTTGATCTTATTTTCGAGATCCGTCGTGGTGGTGATGTAGTTATCGAACGCTACCGTTTGAGCCTGGATGAGCTCTGTGACTTTGTCGTCCCTTTCTTGGTAGTCGTGATTTAGCTGGTCGTATTTAATTCGTAAATCATCAAGAGCAACCGTCGCTTTTGCTGCCGAGGCTCGAGCATCATTGAGTTTCGCCAAGATGTCCGGATCGCCTTGTGTGTTGTTCGTTTTAGCTTCTTTCAGCTTCTGTTCCGCATCCCATAGTTTGGAAGACACCTCTTTGCGGCGATCTGTCTCTTCAAGAAGTAATTTGTCGTAGTGCGCTGTGACATCTCGGATTTGCGCATCCTTGGCTTCTGTGAGCGCGTTAATCGCCTCGTCGTGTTCTTCGATGAGTGTGTCGGCTTGTTTGAGCTGTTTGCGCAGGTCGTTGATGATCGCATCGTCCCCTGGTTGATGCAGTAGCGCCTCCCCTTCCGCCTTTTTGTCCTCGATGATTTGCCTCGCTTGGTCGAGGTCCGCTCTCAAAGCAGCTACTTCCGCCGCCAAATCCTCACGCTCCTTCCTGATCCGGATGACGTTTCCCTGAGCAATCTGGAGGTCCTGCTGCGTTGCGGCTTCCTGAATGGCTTTGTTGACGAGGTCGGAGTTTGATGCGTTGATTTGGTTTGTTTGATCTCTGATCTTGTTATTCAGGTCATCGATTGTCTTACGGGCTTTCTGGGCCTCATCAAACTCCTGATCTGCCTGCTTCGCCTGGTCATACATGCGTTTTTTGAGTTCAGAGTGTGCCTGTATTTCCGAGGTAAGTTGTTTTTGTAGGCGGGTTTGGTTTTCCTCAGCGACTTTCTTAGCGTTTCTAAGTTTTTCCACGTCCGAGTCGAACTTGTGCCTCTGAAGTACCGTAGACTCTCGGAGCGCGTTGAGTTCTCTGTGGAGGTTTGCGAGAGGTCCCCGACACTCCGGGTCTGTTCCGTCCTCTTCCCCTGTTGCTTCCGCCAACTCTGTAGTTATGGATCTACCCCAATCCTCGCTTTGTGCTCTGTTGGTTCTTCCAGTTGCCCTTGCCCAAGCGGCGCTGCGAGTCATGATGGGTGTGGGGTGGGATGGCTCCCGGTGGTTTCTATATTTCCGTGGCTCCCGTTTTGGACCTTTGTTGTGTTGTGGCTCATTTCCGGTCGGTTTCCCCGTCCCGGCCGCTGATGCCCCAGAGACCTGGGCTTCCGCCTCCTGCGGATGCTGAACATGTGCCGCTCCGTCGTCGTCTTCTCGCGTTGGCGCATCGGTGGCCGCTGGCGTTTCGCTTTCAGCGACTGTCACCGCTGCTGCCTCATCTTCGGGGTCAACCTTACCCTTACTATCCTTGTTGAAGACCGTATTGTCTTCTCCCGTTTCCAGGCTCCGGGCCTGGCCTACCGGTGATTTTTGAACCTCCTCCGCAGAAGATTGCGACGTTTGAGCCTGAGCCTCCTCCGCAGGAGCTCTCTCCGTGTTTGTGTCGGTGGGGTTTGGCTGTCCGGCCGGCCGGTCAGCGTTCCCCTCGGGCGGGTCGTGGGACCCGTGGTCGTCCATCCTCGTAGCCGTCTACCCTCGAAGTCTGATCGGGTCGATGTTGGGGCTTCGCCCCACGTTGGGCGCCATTTGTTCCTGAGGATCCGGGATACGAGCGAGGGAACGAGATCAATCGCGGTTAATTACTACTATTTATTAAACATCTGCAGAATAAACCTAATTAGAGAGAAAATGTCATCTGTGTTAACATCTGTCTTCTTTATTCAGTGGTTCATTCCAGAGTGATTCATAAAACATGGCCGCTGCTGGGTGTCAGGCTGGGCTGAGTCGAAGCTCAGCGCTGATATTGCTCAGCTTGACCCTCGGCCTGAGCCTCTCATGAGGCTGGGCGCTCAGGCTGGCTGAGTCGCCCCCTTTATTGGAACAAATATGCCCCCTTGAGCCCCGGAGCTCAATTGAGCCCCGTGGCTCACATATTCTTTAATACGTTTTACATGAACAGTAGATAAAATACAGGATTACAATAAGATACGTATAAAATACGGTTACATGATATGATACAAAGCGCCACAGTAAAAGAAAAGGCCGTATTCATCCCCGGCCATTGTATGCAATTGTTGCTTCTTGAATTCAGTATAACTTTTCAAATTCTTCTCCTTTGCGTTCTTGTCCTGCTTCCGTATGGGCTTTTAGTCGTCTCCTCTTCGGTCCGTCCCCTGGCGCCCGCGGGCGCCAACATCTTCTTTCCGGTTACCAGAGTCGCGTACGGGCGATCTGGTCGTCGCTCTCCTTGGGGGACAGCTGGCCCCACGGCGTCGCCTCCAGTGGGCGCACCATCCACATCTGATGGCGTTCGCCAACGTAATAGGCGATGCGCTGGCGCCAATCCTCAGGCATGCGGAAACCCCAGCAGAGGCGGCTCGGTGGGAGGGACTCCGGCTTTCCCTGAGTGGTCGCCTCGTCGTTGTGCTCGTCCGACAGCTCTCCGTCCTCTTTGGGCTCCGGCTTGCGTTCCTCGGGTTTGCGGCAGGCCTTGCGGGTGTGGCGTCCCCAGCTTGCCCAGTCGTTGAAGACTCTGCGCAGGTAGTCGATGGGCCTCGAGCAGTGGTCGATGTCGCTGAGGCCATGGCCTCTGCAATTGCAGGTCCTGCACCACGAATGGAGTTGAGGGCACACTTTTGTTGAGTGGCCCTCTGGTGCAGGACATAATGGGTAAAGACAGACGACCTCGCGCCTCCTCAGGTGGTCCGCGAAGACCGGGCACGTCATCTTGTCATGGCGACCGTACGAGCCGTCCAGCCTCCTGGCTGGACTATCACTGCCACAAAACGTACAGGCTCTAAATACGGGCCTGGCCCGCATATGGTTGGGCAGGACGACGTCGCTGAAGTCGGGCGGGCCGTAGCACACGAGCCCATCCCACAGCATCTTGAGCGTCTGGTTATCGTCGGCCTCCACCGCTGCGTAGACCGCTTGCCCGCCGACCAGCTTCCCCACCCGAATAGACAAGTCCAGAACGGGAGCGCGCCTGTTGCCGTCCTCCTCGTGGGAGGCGTCCGCGCTGTTTGCCTGCTCGTTGCCGTCCTCCTCATGGGAGGCGGCGACCGCGATGAAGTCCGGGACGGACTCGATGTCCGAGTGTGCCTCGCCCTCCTCCTGCGAGATTTGGCCGTTGTCGTCGGACAATGGCTCCGGGGAGAAGACCGCGTCTTGGGCGGCTTCATGGAGCTCCTGGTGCTGGTCCGACTCGACCGCTCCCTCCTCATGGAGGAGCGCCATCTGGTGGTCGACTTGCTGCCAGATGTCTTGCATGTCTTCAGCCTCGCCGCTGGATGCTTCGCGCATGTCGACGCTCTCCTCTTCGGAGACGGCGTGCATATCGTCGCTGTCCTCGTCGGAGGTAGGATCGAGTGGTGTGAATCTCGCTGGCGGGCGCTCGCCCTGGGACGGCGGCGTCCCCTGGTCATCGGAGTCGTCTTCTGGGTCGGTCAGGGGCTCCCACTTGATGACGATCTCGTCCTCGATGACTCGCACCTCGTAGGCGCTGCTGCCTCTGTCCACGTCGTCAGTAGGGCTCTCCGGCGTGAGGAGGGCCACCGTTGTGGTGGCGTTGTTGTTGCCGTCGGCGAGTTTCCTGGCGAAATGGTCATGCGCCAGTGCCAGTTGTTGGAGCTCTTTGTTGTGCTCGTCGTGCTTGAGCAGCTCCATGGCTGCCTTTTTGCGCTTGTTGAAGTGGTCCGCCGCCACGGCGACCTGCGCCAGCTCCCGGAGGGTAGGGACGTCGGTGTCCGCGTTGGTCATGGCGTCGTTGATGGTTGGTTTTTGGTGAAGTTTCAAATCTTGGTCCGTTCGTAGATCGGGTGAGAACAGAAAGAAAGAAATGGCGGACGATGGTTGCTCAGCTTGCTGAGTCTTTCCTTGCTGAGCGTGCTGAGTCTTTTCCTTGCGAGACATGCTTCTAGTTGTTGGCCCAGTTGACGGGCTGATGGTATCAGGGCTGACGGCTGTAATACCGTCCTGTTTTGTGTTCGTCTTTCTTTTTCTTTCTTTCCCTCCGCCGCCGCCCCGAGTGGTTTGAATCGGCGTTGCTGAGTGGATGCTTGGGGTGGGCTCATCTTTCTGAGTCTGCTGAAGAAGTTTGTTTTCGTCCGCTTTGTTTTGTTTACGTTCACTTAATTTTGTCTCGTGTTCCAGATCGGACGGTTTTTCTGTTTTTCGTCCCCCTCCATGGCGTCGTCCCTCGTCGTGGTGGACTCCTTCCTCGCCTGCCCCGAAGAGATCGTATTCGACGTCGTCCGTGTCAAATAGGGGTGCCAGCTTGGATACATGGCGTGAAATTACTCGGCCCGCCACTCTCACATCTGCTCCGCGGACCGCTCCGTCCAGACCCACGTCCACTCTCTCCACTGTGGCAACGGGCCACCGTGCGAGGCTGTCAAGCTGCTTGTCGAGAACAATGACCACTGCCCCTGGCTGGATGTCCGGTTGAGGTGAGTTCCATTTCTTCCTCTCTTGTAGATTGCCAATGTATTCTTTAATGAAATTCGTTTTGAATTCCTCTCTGTAGGTATTGAGGGCTCTCCAGCGTGCTGACAAAGTCTCCTTCTGTGAGTCCACGGCCGCGCCCAAGGGATCCTCGTCAATTCGGCTCCCGAGGAATCCCCTAAGGAAATGGTGAGGTGTAACGAATTTGTCTCTATCGCTGTCTCCTGTCAGTAGCGGACGTCTGTTGATTATGTCCTCACAAAAGATGGTTGTCGTGATGAGTGTTTGATCGTCTGGGAGCTTTTGAGGCAGAGTAGATTTTAGTGCTCGTTTAGTGACTTTCACGATGGCTTCGACAGCGCCGCCCATGTGGGGCGACGCAGCTCTGTAAAATTGCCAGGTGATGTCTGACCAGGTACCGTGTGTGAGAAGTTTGTTCTGTGTGGACGTGTGGTAATCAACCTCTCTGAGTACATTAGCTGCTGCGTGGAAGTATGATCCGTTGTCCGAAATAATCCGTTTTGGTACTCCGCGTCTTGATACGAAGCGTTGGAGGGCCATGAGTACCTGGTCTGTTTCCTGTGACCATGTGACCTCCAGATGGACGGCTCTGTAGAGTGCGCAGGTAATGACGAGTATGTATCGCTTTTGTGTTGGCTTGCCCCTGCCTTGTGCCGTAAAGAAAGGTCCGCAGAAGTCGACCAAGCAGGTATTGAAGACTTCTTGTTTGTTATTAATGCCGGTGCGAAATGGGGGAAGTGGTGCCATCTTTTGCTTAAGTGGCACTGGTTTAATTCTTCTGCAGGTGACGCACTGCCGCACGACTTGCTTGGCTTGTGAGGTTGCCGCAAAGATCCACACCTGCTGCCTTGCCTCGGCCAACAGTGTCGCGTGCCCGCCCACGTGGTGCAGGACGGTCTCGTGTAGATACCGTAGAAAAAGGATGGTCAAGTGATGTTTCTTGGGTGCTAAGTAGAGCCAGTCTCGCCTTGCCCTGCCTTGCAGCACCACTGTTGGCCCATGCGTGGCAACGTTCATTGTATTCCACACATGGCTGGCCGGAAGCTTCTTGTCTCTCCGTAGCAAGGAGACTTCTAACGGGTGGGCTTCCGCTTGTGCTGCTGCCCATAGTCTTGCTTTGAGGTCTTCCATGTCTGTGTGCTTATTGCCTGCCCAATGTAGGATTAGTCTGACGACTCTGATAGCTTTGGTCCATGACGAGATGGATGACCAGGCTGAAACCACCTTGGCTGGAGTAGCTACCTCATTGTGGTAGATTCCGATGAGGTGACGGAATTCTTCTTCGCAATCTAGTTTGAAGTGAGGCATTGTGTTGATCGTCTGCGGCGGAGTTAGGGACCAGTCTTTCAAGAACGGTGGCCCTAGCCACCACAACTCCGAGTTGAGCAGTGTTTCCAGCGATACTCCTCTTGATGCGAGATCCGCAGGATTAGCATCTGTGGGTGTGTATCCCCAGTGCTCCGGATCCGATCCTGATCTAATGGAGTATGACCTCCGTGACGTGAAGCGGTCCATAGACCGGTGTGGGTTTTTTATCCAGTGAAGGGCCGTCTTCGAATCCATCCAGAATCGGGTCTGTCCTGGTGGCCACTCCCACGCTCTCCATAGTTGTTGCGTGAGCTCCAAGGCTAGGACAGCGGATTCGAGTTCCAATCGGTTGATGCTTTGCTCCATGTCCTTGACTATGTTCGCTGCGCCGGCTACCAGTCGTATTCCTTCTCCGCCAGCAAGATAGGCGACCGCTCCGAGGCCTTCGAAGGAAGCGTCCGCGAAGACGTGCAAGATTTCGCCGCGGGCCAGGCCGACGTGTCATGGAACTCTG
>LR142581.1:0-10286 GCA_900659605.1 Tisbe holothuriae
CGACAAAGCCATCTAAAGGCGATCAAAAAACTTTTGCAATGAGGAAAAGTCGGATTTGAGAGAGGAAATGTAATTTGTAATTTGCGCACCAGCTAGTGTGAATATAAAGGGGGGAAATACTGAATTATTGTAGGATTTAGTAATACCCCAATATTGATACTTAATTCAAGTATTGTGCCTGTAATTAAATAGCCTAAAAGACTTAGAATTGTTGTTAAGCTCCTGTCAGAAAACATAGTACGAAGGAAGACTCTACATTATAACTTCCGTATCGTTTATAAATGTTAATAAAAGTCCCAAATGCCAATATTGTGTTGCTAAGTAGTAAATACTACAATGTACTAACAATCGCAATATTAAGATCGATTGTACAAAAAGAAAGTTTTTAAAATGTCAATCATTGCTAAGGAAAGCGGCCGACCTTTCCTTGTATTCTGCAAGCAAATGCAATGTATTTGATAACAACTATTTCCATGGCAATTGCACACACACTCTACCTAACATTTGCATAATTTTCCTCCTACGAGGGAAATTCAGAATTCAGGCGTCTCCTGGGACAAACATGAGAGGACCTGTAGGGAATATACGAGTAAGTCTCAGGTTCTGCATTGTATGCACATGGAACAATAATTAGATGGAACCTAAAATAGGTTCTACATTGATGATGCACGTGCACTTCCAAATTGTAAAACCTCCTTCAGTGTTCACTGCATGGTAATACAGCTCAAGTTCTTTGCCTATATATTTTGAAGGTACATGGAACTTGATCTTACGTAGGAACTTGAATATCATGTCAATGTACTTCCAATTCTACTCTAGAACCTCCTTGCCTGAAAACCTCCGAAATCTCTCCCCTCTGATCTAAAGCTGCTCCTCCCATCTCACATTTCATTCGGACCTTCTTCTCTTTACTCCCCTTTTGTATGCGATCATATTGGCTGCTACTTTCTTATGCCATTGCACGGGGAATGAGTCATACTCTCTGAAGAAAAGGCTTCATGGTTAATGCTATAGACGTTCTATTGTTACAGATTGCAGTAGGAAAACATTGCTACATATTGTAGCGGCTGTTGTAGCATAAAACCTCTCTATAAGCTCCTCTTGTTCTCATATAACACTCCCCAGCTTTTTTCTTCATGTTCTCATATCAGATATATTCCGGAGGGATCTTATGGCAAAGGGTGGCAAAATAGAGAAAGTAGCAGAAAATCTAATCAACATTTATTCCCTCCCCTCCCGAGAAAGTACATACACAGAAAGAGAGTTTGACCACACTTTGTGCAAAAATGGAGCTTTCTAGAGAAGTATAAAACTTGCGACCCTTGCTTCGGTTCGGTCAAAATATACCCCATGCCTGGCTACTGAAGAAAAGGATTCAAGAACGGGAAAAGAACTATAAACAAACATATTACATGATTATGTACAGAAGAAGTTAAACATAGTATAACCAAAAGATGGTACATTAAACGGTATTGTTATGCTACATTTTAATCGAAAGCAAGTTCTGCAGATAAATTATATCCACATTTACCTCCTCTCTTCGTGACTTTAGTGTGGCTCCCTGTTGTCAAATATAAAGTGAAGGGGAATTTCCCGAGAAGCCAAGATAATAAAAGGGGCTTTTTGACGGACGGATCGCTTACAATATAATAATAAGTTGGACAGTCTACGGACGTCAAGAGAAAGTACTGCAAAGAGAAAGAAAGCTGTAAACAGTTTGAACAATTTCTACTGTTTTCGAATGGGTTTCCCCTGTTACTGTCAAATGTTCAATAGTACGCATATAGCAAGTTCCTTGGGATCAAGTAATGTCAGCCATTTCACCAGGCATGAATAAATGTCAGTAGTCTTATGACCGGAAGGATTAATACAGTACACAAGGAAAATGGAATTAGGCCTGGAGACATTGCATAAAAATATGCAAAATGTCTTTAAAAGATCATAATGCGGCTAGTGTATTTTAAATATCCGATATTTCATGGTACGATGATATGATGACAGTTGACCTTTCTCTCCTTAAACTGACTTTATATTGTCATATTTATTGATATAATAGTTATAACTGATATTTTCTACCTCTCGTGTCAAACCTCAATTTGCAACATCATTAGCGGAATACGAGTGAGAGTAAAAAAGGTCGAAAGAAGCGGCAAAAAAGACGCTTATGATGGGAAGAAAACAAACGGTTGCAAAAACGATCATAAAGCACTCTCAATGTTAAACATGGAATTCAATACTTTAACGAGAAGTCATAAAGTTTAAACGGTGTGTCATAGCCATAGTCAGAGAGACCTCCACTCTGCTCTCACACATTACTTCTCATTCCCAAGAGCTCTCTCTCTCTCTCTCTGTACCTACAATTGATCCCCCTTTTCCTGTGTGCTCCATAAGATCGTTAGTAGAACTTCTTCCTCAAGGATTTCCTTCTCTTAATTTCTTCTCTCCTCCATCATTAGTCTTGGAAATTAACAACGGAGGAGAAGACGTGACTGAAGAATTGTTAACTATAGACGGAGTTAAGGTCTCTAAACTGGTTTGACATGATGTCTAACTGTAGTCATCATACATAACCTTCTTCCAAATTTGTACTGCTTTCTTCTTAAGAGAGTTTATCGATTTTATCCCAGACATTTATAGATAATTTTGTACTCTGCATCTGCTTGTGTAATTCGCTCTTTTATACGTTTGTGTGCATCTTAAGCGGCACTTATGAGACTATTTTAGGAATGGAGGGAGAGATCAAGAGTTTAGAGCTCTGACTGTCTAGATATAGGATTAGTGCTCTCAGACAAGGCTATTTATGAGTTGTACTAACATCAAGAAAGGATATTCTTACACCAAAGAATCACAAAGACGATACAGTTTGAGCTCTCTGTCGTGATTAAATATTGCTTGTTCCTTGCCTTATATATTTATCGTTAACTAAAGTGGCATAATTATCGGGTCGTGCACCCTTCAAAGAATCTGCCCCGCGGGGGAGCTTGCATGTTCAATATGGCTTAATTTCCCAGGCAGTTCATCATTCTCTATGTGAATGGATCAGGGTTGCTTGTGCAACTGAATAGTTCCATTAATTGATCAGAGTATCAACCCTGAGTACATTAGCCAAGTAAAGAAACCTCCTCTTGCTAAATAACATTCACCCTCTTGTAGCCTAAGCTCGTCCCTTGGGCGTGCTCTCGCAATACTCTCTCCTTGTAGCAAGTGTCATGATGAGTTATGATGGCCATTTTCCTCTACGAGTGCAACAGTGAGTCATCTCAAGAGCAATAATATAAAGAGGTTGTATATACGATTAAGTAGGTTGAATATTGACGTTATTGTCATTCTTGCTCGGTTAGCAATACCATCTAACCTCTCTACCAACAACTGGTACATTTGCGGTCTTCTGTTCCGTATATATTTGATCTTCCTGAGGGAGTAAACAGAATTAAGAATCCATTTATATTGCTTTCTGGTGAATGAGGAAAATTACAATTTGTTCCACGTTGAGGAAAACCTTTATCGTTACACCGGTTCTATTATTTTCTGTCACACATGTGTGTGGTCTAAAAGAAAGAAAGAGGGATATTATTGATTGGCCGAACTCTACCGAGTATGAAAATGTATAAACTATAGTATATGGTTTCTATATTCATGGTCTGCCTTCTGAGTCATTTTACATTTCATAAGTAATTTACCATCTGCATTAGTCCATTATTTAATAAACCTCAAAGTTGTCTGGCTCGACTAAAAATGACATTTAAATGTTGCATGACAACATTATTGCTTTATCGTGTTTTCTCTCCCTCTAACAGATGTCAATACCAGCATTTATAATTCAATGATTTTGAAGCAAAGAAGTCACATAAAGCGAGTGTATTCGGCTCTAGCCTCTAAATGAACAAATAAAAATATAAACACACTGTTCAAAATTACGCAAAAGCTGCAGTTTCTACAAAGACAAATAAAGTAACACGTTACTTTACTGTTGCCACAGTCTAAGGGATAAAAGTATGTGATTTTGGCATACTTTAAAAGTCAAAAAGATTGAGTAGTGTTGGCGTTACCCAGGACGCACCACGTGGAGGTCCTACTCATTCGCATCCCATAGTCTGGCTCACACAGTCCCGACAACTGCTATTGTGACCCCCGCTTGGGCACCCCGGTGTAACAACCTCGGTTGTTCTCTGCGCTTGTAATACCAAGAAGTCTCGGAAACTCTGCTTGATACTACTCACGAACTTGGGCTTGGACAAGAGAGACTGATAATCTCTTTATTATATACTAACAAGTCGTCAAAAACGTGACTTTGAGTAAAGTTAGGATACTGTGGTAAATGTTAATTATTGAATGCTTACAATATGTTGACAGTATTAAAACTTTTTATATGTGTAGGATTTATATCGAGACACATTATCATAATATTTTTAACCACAATATTAACACTTTTTATATAATAAATAAACTTCGATTAATTTTGGTATTATAAATGCCGGCCAACCGGCATCTTAATGGCATGATGGTCGCAGGTTCGAATCCCGCTCAAGGCGATCAAATAAAAATAAATCGCATGCCCGGGGATTTGAACCCGAAACGCCAAAAAGTACCATCTGGAGACAAGCTCTTTAACCATTGAGCTACAGTGACTACCTATCCATGACAATAGGAAAACTTTGCTTTCTACAACTTAAGAGGCATAAGTATTTTGTTAGTAAAATTGTAAAAAATGAAATGTACGTTTACAATATTGCATAAACTAAAAATATGATCAGTTTTAAAAAACTATATCTCGACGTTTAGCCTGATGAATGTAACAAAAGTAACAAGAAAATATGATCAGTTTTAAAAACGTTATCTTGACTTTTAACCTGATAAATGTAATAAAATTAATATTACACATATGAGCATTACTAATGTACTTTTGGCGAATTCTCTTAAAGCCCAACGCTCAATTGTGTTATTAACTTTAATGCAGTATAACTTATTAATATTATGTTTTACTCACACAGGAAAACTCCCACAACAGAATAACAACGACAAACGCCTGCTAGGTTATGGAATTTATTACTTGAAGTGCGGCTGTATTATTAACTGCACGCTTAGGTAAAGATTAATATGAATATTATAATTAGTATTACAATGTAATCATTAACATTTGATTATTATTATTTAATTACTTTTATTAATTAAAACACACACAAACGCGCGCACCCACGACCGCTCCCCCGACGACGACGCACCGCAACTACTTCCTACCCGCTCCGACGCTTACGATGGCCAGACCCGCTTCACCCCCGACAGATGAAACGGCCCGAAGGACTCGACCCTTACAGACAGGTAAGGGCTTGAGCGTCTGGCAAAGGAATCATTGCAACCTGGGCAATTTTAAGATAACTTGGCAATGTAAGTGCCTTTGAATTTATTGAAAATGAACAAAAACATTATTAATTTACAAGAAAATTCCTCCACACCTCCGGGATCTGGGCTATTTTTCCGTAATAAGTAAAATGACAGCTGTATTTCTGTTTTTACAAATATTTATCATAAGTAAAAATGTTAAAACAGTATGATAAAAATGTTATAGTTTTAAGTTACATACGTTTTTCTTTATTCTTGATCGTATTTTTGTCAACCAACGTTTACATCTTTATGTTTACTCAAGTTGGTTAAACGTTGGAAGAAATTTGCAAAGGTGGTTACACACTCCTTCTTTCTTTTAAGCTAGCTTATGATAGGCTCCTCTAGGTTATGCTAATGATGCCTTCTAACTAGCTTTGTTACATACGCTCTACAAGAGATTCCTCTTTCGTTTAACTAAGAATCAAACAAACTTTAGATATAAAACTAAAAGAGAAGCTTCATCGCTTTACACGAGCCAAGTGCAGGATGGCATTAACTGTATACAGTGGCCCAAAGTAAGAAAGTATCGAATATTGCACAGTAGCTGAAGTACTATCAATTATGCATAAAGAACCTTTCCAAGACCACTGTGCATACTTTCCTATCTCGACATCCTAAACTGAGTTTCGTGTGCTACGTGAAGATTTCTTAATCGAGTTAAAATGCACATTAGAACCCTTTCAGATGGAATCTTTTTAATCGAGTGAGTCGGAGTGACATAATGTAATCAGATGACAGACTCAATCTAGCAAGCTTGCATTTTCCATTAGACTTGCATATGTGTGTGTACAATCTATTCAAGGGGTAAATTTTATTGATGATATACGTACATATAGATCTCATTAAATATAAAACATACAGTGGGTTTAGTAGTAAGTTAATACTTTATACAATTCTTACTCTACTTACCAGAATGAGAAGCACATCATCTGATCGTCTCCCTGATCGGCCTGCTTGATGGTCGGACTGATCATCTTGACGCGGTTCGACCTGGAAGAAGAGAAATTTATTATTATACTGGACAATTGTCGGCAAATGAAATTAACTCAAGTCCTAAGTGATATAATTTAAATTTCTGAGGGACTCTTTTTAAATAATTCCTGCTGACGCTATTCTTTCTAATTCAATGTTAGAGTCAATATCCCATCAATATCTTATCTAGACATTGATCCCCAATGATTGAAGAGAGAAGAATCTTTTCTGCTCGCTTCTTCATCATCCAAACTTTCGCAACTTCCTTTTCAGACAGAAAAGCTTTCGAAAGTTTTCCCCTTTCCTTGTTAAAACCCAGCAGCTCATATCATGTCATATTCAGGCAAGGTGAACCTGATCTAAGTATAAAGTCCAGTTAATTGGATTGATTTAGCTAAGTTTGCATATAAAAGTACAGTACTTTGCATAATTAGATATATTTATAATGTACATTTAGGGGGCGTCTACACCGGAAGAAAAAAAAGAAAATATTCGGAATATATTCTCCACCTGCGCAGTGGGGCTGAGAAGCAAATCAAAAAAGGGAGGAAAATTTTCCTCCCTTTTTTTAGTACTGTTTGAAGAAGATATTCCGAATATATTCTCCGCTTCTATGCCCGTGTAGACGCACCCTTACAGATTGGCTGTCCAAATGATAAGAAGCAAAATGTGCCACATCAGTTTGATCTCATTCTACAAAGAGCTTGAATTAAGCATTTGAAAGAGACATTAACCTCTTACATATGTTTATAGTATCAGTAAAGAGCATAAAATATGTGTTAAAAGTCTTTCTTGGCTCTTAAGAAGACTTACAATTTTGGCTTGAGAACTCTTATCATTTAGGCAGCTGAGATATACCTGGATCCAGTGTTGAAGATATCAAAGTATGCGTATCCCACAGGCGCGCCGAAGGTCTTATCCGGTAGGTTTGCCGGTCTCCTCGCGAGCGTGGCCAGCCGCCACTCAAAGTCCCCGGTCGAGGTGTTACGCCAGGCGCAGGCATCGCGGTCAAAGGTGCACTCGGCGCGGATCTGGGACGCGTAGTTCGGCATGGCTAGGAAAACGAGAAAATTGTAGTTTATTTGCCATATAATATGGCATTTGAAGTCACTATCTCATAATCAACATTAATGAGACGAGTGTTTCGCACATATTTTAGGGTCTCAAACAAGCATAATAGTAAATTCTATGACATTGAAAGCTCACTAAAACGACACATTTTCTACACTGTAAATAACAATAGGAAAGGCATTCGCAGAAGCTTTGTCTGAAAGCCTGTATTCCCTTTGTAAATTTCTTCCCCACGTGCCGATGTATAAATTAGTCCTATAATTAATGTCACTTACTGTCACAGTCCCCGTCGAAGAAAGTGACGTCATCCACAGCGATGTAGCCGCTCACTCGGTTGATGCCCCAGACGCCCTCGATGATCACCTATAATTAGGTTAATTAGCATCAGGACAGGGTAATTAACAGAATCTGTGCTACATTATACAAGCAGAATATGATATGGCTCTATAAAAGGGTAGACAGTAACTTCTGCAAAATGTTATGAACATTAATTGTTTGACCTGTCACCCTGGAGATAACATTTATCATATTAAGAGGTCACCCAGAACATTAATATAGTCTTAATATCATACTCTCTAGATAGTTATGCGACGTTTTAAACCCATTTGTTGACCGTTAAATGCAAGCCAATTTTTCGAAAGGGCACTTTAATCTGTGTATATTATTGTCCCCACCTGGTAATCCGTGTCCGATTCAATCTTTGCCTGAGCGTACTTCCAACTGGGTCCCTGACCGTTCTGCAGACGCCACACTGGGTTCATCACGAGGTTGTCGTTCCTGAAAATATAGGAATATCGAATGGTTTTAAATATACACTCTACAGGATGCCCAACAGCTTTGAAAAGTGTACTTTATAAAAGTATGTTCGTGACATCGTCTTTAATCGGAAGTTCGGAACTGACAATCCCAACGACATGCAAGCTATCTAGACATTTTTTAAAAAGTTTGCTGGATCATATCTGGTGTTACCCAGGGCACTACCTTTCGGTTCATTCACCAGACACGCCATGAAAGCTTAAGTGCCGCAGGGGGATTCAAACCCGCGGCCTCCTGGGCTGCAGGGACAAGCGCCTTGCGATCACGGCTACAACGTCCCCCTACCCAGACATTACATACTTGGGTACAATCCTAGAATAGAGTCGTAGTGACTGTCGTACATGTCAATGCCTAACCACTGATTCCGTGACTATTCTCGTATCTTTATGGCCAGACATTGCTCTTAATGAGTGTAGGCAAGATGTTAATAATGACCTCATGTCAAGAAAGGTTCTCTTTGCGTCAAATAAGCAGACGTAAATGCGTGGGTAGATGATGATATTCGTTTTCTTAAGCCTTGAGGCAAGCCTTTTGTGCTGCCTACTTGTATCAAAAACAACAATAAGCTCCTATTTGGCACATTTGTTTCTTCAGAAGTTTTTCCTCTTTTCTTAGTCCTAGCATTTTTGCTTCTAAATACCTTTAGAGAGTCATAACTCATAAGAAACGACGTACGCTACCTACAAAACGTTGACATTAGTACACATTTTTTACAGTTACTATAGTTTTGGTTAGTTACCTTCAAACTCGTACATTGTGACAATTTAAAACAAGCAATGGTAAGATTTTTTACAATGTTAAAATGGACTAAGCAGGTAAACAAAGTTTAATGAGTTATACCGTATATAGCAAGTTATAAGCATTTATCCACCAGACTGTGTCCCTATGAACCATTGAATAATAGAAAACTACTATATTAACTATATTAACTTATTTAACTATATTAGACTTCATAAACACACCTGTCAAACGTTCTCGTCCACACTGCGAGCTTCCCCAGGTTCGGCCCTGTGTTATCGACGATCGGCTCGTACATAAAGTACCAGAAGCTGAGGCACTGCGGCCGGTTGGAGCCGGGGATCTCGCGGGAGACGAGCATGGCGCGGTCACCGGCACGCTGGACGCTGTTTCTCGACAGGGACATGTAGTAACCTGGAATTGATTGTCAATGAGAACTGTAATCTCTTTGTTTTGCGCCTCCTTTGCCGCTAGATGGCGCTGTAGGTCATGAGATACTAGTAATGAAAGCCATTTAGTGGATGTTATGACCTGCAGTGGCAGCAGGGCCATCTACCGGTTAAGGTGGCGCCATTTATGTCTTTCTTCTTCATGTCTTTCTTTGAAATGTCATTTTAAATACTTAAAAAAAATCAATGGACTAGTTTGCTTGCCTGTTTTGCGCAACTCTCTTAATAGATGGCGTTGCCACTCTAAGGAAATGTACTAAACGAAATTTCCACTCACTAGTGGCGCCATCTATTGAGAGAATCATTCAAAAAAGGGCAAGAAAACTACCCGCCGAGATTCGGTTCTCTTACGGGATGCGTCGCATACCAGTCATTGCGGAATGCATGCATTTCTCGTATTAATGAAAGGCGGATTTAAGGAGTTTTAGTTTAGTGTTGGACAAGAAATGCGACTGGTATGCGACGCTACGTCAGCGTCTATCTGAAACGAATCTCGGCGGGTTTTTGTGTTAAGACACCATAATTATAAATAGCAAATATTTAGGCTAAAATGGTGTCCATTATATAACATCTGTCCCGTAGAATGTATTTTATATCTTGCTTCCGGTAATCAACTGAAATTAAAACCTCATAAACTGAACCCTAAAATCTAATTAAAACAGTGTAACATGATATGTAACATGTGTCTTTTATTCTCTCTCTTTTCTAGGTATGATATTTTCACTTTTTGAACTTCTCGGAATGGAACACAAAAGACAATGTAATGAGTGGGCGCAAGAACGAGGTGTGAGTGAGTGATCATGGCTACCTGGACAAAATGATGAATGTAAGAGTTATAATACGTAGAGTGTAATAGTT
>LR142582.1:0-10293 GCA_900659605.1 Tisbe holothuriae
AACAAATTCACCTACCATAACTCATTATATAATACTCAAATGATACATTCTTTCAAAGTGCCCTAAATTGATCATTAAATAATATATAGTAAGATATTAAGAACTAATATAATGGATTTGTAAGTAGGTTGGAAATGTAGTAGATGAAAATATAACAAAATGATAATTAATTGCTAATGTTTATGGCTTGTTATTCTCGGGAAGACAATTGACCGGCTACTAATATATCCTAATAACTTTTTGTGAAGGCACAATTTGATTTAATTTGGATTAGAAAGCAATCAAAGTCATAATAGTCGTCCTTGCCAATGATTCCAATTGTTTTTATTGTTAAGACTATTAAGGCAAACAACTGTTATAATCATACCGTCATACGTACCAGATATCTAATTAATTATCCTTCTACCAAGTAGCATAATAATTGTCAGCCTGTACGTGGGATAAAAATATATTTTACATACCCTTGAAAAAGGCCCTTAAGATTTTAATCCGTTTTACGAAAGATACTCGTTTTACAACGCGGGGAAATGATGGTTAAGTAGGTTGTCACCTCTTAAAGTCTTCAGCAAGTATAAAAGATCACTTTTAACAATCTGACCTAATTATAATCGGCCTTGGGTTTTCTAAAACCCTTGTGCACTTAAAATGAGTAATTAGTTGTTTGTAGGGGAAAATCGATGAAAGAGATCATGCTGCTTGTTTTACGAGTATACCCGTAATTGCGCATTGTTAAATTATTCATAAGTAGATCTTTATGATAGTTAAGAGACAGTTTGTAGTAACTCTTTATTTGAGTAAAAAGAGCTGATTTAATTACTTTCATCAGCTTTTGTTAGTTAAGCGTAAATATTGCGACGCAAGTCAACTTCAAGTTACTTTTTCTTCAATCCCCCAACTAATTATGTTATTTTAGGTTACTGGTAGTAGTTATCAAAGAATATTTAAAAATATTACTTCCACAACCGTATCTATGGTATAATTTTACAGTGCATTTTAAAAATGATTTTTTTTTCTGCCATTGCTGGGTAATTAAAAGTCCACAAAGAGACTTGACAAATGATAATCTAACTTTTTTCATTTTAAATTTAATTTCTATCGATCTCTCTGATCCTATCAAGACTTAGTCATGTGTTTTTGGGTTTATGCAATGAAGTACTACATACTAATAGTATAATAGTACCTCAATGGATAGATAAATAATAGTAGTCCGTAACGAAACAGGAAAGTTGCCATTTCTACTGAACTATTAATTGGAGCTGTATGTCCTTGTCAAAATCTATCTTAAAAGAGGAAAACATTGCAATTAACTTTTTATGCGAGTTTTACGCGGCGATGTACGAGTTAGATATGTTCAGGTACAACATATTTTAGGGTGGATAGGGTGGCAAAGTACACTTCTTCTATTTATGTTCACTGTTACTTTCATGAATATTAATAATTGGATCGGTACCACCGTTCCAGTTAACTGAAAGGGTAGCCAGACTATGTTCCTAAATCAAGTATTGATTCATGGTACGCCCCAAAATATTAACCCCGAAGTATATCTGTGTAAGTGGATCTTTCAGCTCAATGCCGCCAATTTGACTAAGGCATTGGCCAGACATTAAAAGGTGGAAATGGTTCCAGGAAAGTGGTTCTTTCGTTCCAGTTTAGCTAAGTCTAGTACAATCTGTCAAGATTTAACTCATTTTACGGGTGAAAGACAAAAAAAATTCACACTGCTCCATACTGTCATTTTGACACTATCAGTAACGCAAATGTTTATCCCCATATTCAAATTTCATTATGGAGCTTCACAATCAAAGATATCATTCCTGCCTACCTTTTTACGCACACTTTAAATAGAAAGCGCGCCGACTGTCCAAACCAAGATCCTTGGTCCAAACATATTGAGTAAGCCAGTTATATGCAACAAGTTTAAATCCTCTGTAAGGCAAGGTATAGATGACAAAAGGTCGCAGTTAAATTAGATAATAATTTGCTGCTATTTTTGGTCTTTACAGTTGATACTCGGCAGTGAAAGACTTTCTTTATAATTGAATTTTAGAGGGGTTGATGGAATAAACTAGCCGGAATAAACTAGCCAGAGCAGGCGCCGGAATAAACTAGTCTGCGCAAGTAGGTGCACGGAATAAACTAGTTGGAGATGTCAGGGGCTGGAATAAACTAGCCAGAAAATGATTGGTACCGGAATAAACTAGCCTCACTTCTCACAAACTGCACTGCACTGGACATTAGAGAGGTTTAGCTTTCCATGTACCTCTTTTATGTTTTTTTTTCTCCCTGTGTCCTCATGAGCCAATAACTAATAATATATCATACACTAATGAATAAAAGGGGGAAAACAAGTATTAAACACTTCCAATCCAACATGACGATGTCTTGGTAAAAAACTTATTTGTTATCCAAAAGAAGCATTAAATTGTGGTTTTGACTTTTGATAGGCCATGTGTTGGATGAAAGAGGAAGCATTTTAAATGGTATGTATCCCTCAAAAGTCGAGTTTTATGCTATTATTAGAACTATTCAGTATGCAGTATATTAAATGTTAGTACATTTTTATTGACATTATGTTTTAATCAAGGCAAGCTAAATTGTTGGTATAAAATTAGCCTCTTTTAGAATCATACATACCAAAAACAAGGAACTCAGTCACATGCAAAAGAACACTCTTCATAATCACATCAAATAAGTGCATGAGCTTCATAAGAGGACATCTGACAACCTTGCAGCTTCTGGCTAGTTTATTCCGCACTACTGCCTTCACTGACTAGTTTAATCCAGCACAGAGGCTAGTTTATTCCTGCAGCAGACATTTCCTGGCTAGTTTATTCCAGAGAGGCCAACTAGTTTATTCCGAGGTCTGCTATAACTAGTTTATTCCGCTTCCCCCTTGACATAACTCATCTGCTTCATTACTTTTATAATTGCTTCAATCTCCACAGATGAGTGAGTCAAAATGAAGAATATATAATAGAGCTGTGAGGGTACATGGATCCGTAATCGATCCGTGGATGGTAACAGGATCCGGATCCGTGAAATTGTTGGATCCAAATAATATGTCTAATAGATAAAAATAGTTGTAGATAAATAACAACAGTTACTGATGCCTCCCAATGCAATGTGGGAGAGAGAGAGAGAGAGAGAGAGAGATAAAAGCATTTTGCATATGTTTATTGTGCTAGCAATTGATTATCTGTTAAAAATGCCGTCGATAATGTTTTTGTTTTTATGTAATAAAGTTGTTTACCTGATTCTTACTCGATCCGCGGATCTTACCTGGATCCGTACAAGCCTGAATTTCTTGGATCCGAAGAGCTCTAATATTTAAGGCACCTTTTACAACCTCTCTCTAATCAACTGCATTCACTCGCACCTCAGATATTTGTGCTCAATTCTCCCGTCATAAAAACTCTTTCTCCTTGATCGTATACTCAGACCTTCATTCTAGCAGCAGCGTCGTCAATAGAGCAACATGACCAGGGCACTGCTCTTGGCCTTCACGTTGCTGGCGTGCCTGCTGGCCACAGTTCAGGCTAACATAACAGAGTGCGGTCCAGACAGTGAGTCAAGGACATCAAACCCACTGGGTACCTGTGCATGTGATGGGCATCTGTGGCTGGGACCAGACTGTAAAAATGCCTTCTACTGCCTAGATAGAGACGGAAATGGATGCTATAAGGTGGTTTCTCATAATAAGCCTACATGCATAACCTGTATGATGGTATCTGTCTCCCATAGGAATGCCCTGACGGCGAGTTTGTCAGTCCTGAGTTTTCCACGGATTCTTGGTCTTGTCTGGAGGCTGGATCAAAAGATGTAGATGACAGGCGGGTCAACCACTGCCCATTCGATCAAGGAACTGATATATGTACTGGAGATGCCTACACGCCTGCACCAACACCAATGGAGCCGGTCACTGATAACCCCATGGGTGAGTGTCGGTGTGATGGGGAGCTGTGGGTATCAGAGGGTTGCTCTTATGCCTTCTATTGTGACTCAACTAAACCAAATAATGGAGATTACATCAGTTGTCCGGTATGTTATTGACAAGTTATTTATGTGCGTTTTATCTTGTACCTGACAAATTTAAGGAAGGAGAATCCTTGACCATTGACTTAACTGGTGGGACTCCATCTTGGGATTGCACAACAGATACAGCAACTTGCCCTGGAGGTCAGATTGATGGAATTGGATGTCCTATGCCTGAGTGTCAATACTCTGTGAATCCATTTGGAACATGTGGCTGTGAGGGTCAACTCTTCATCAATGATGATTGCACACAAGGTTTCCGCTGCACATCCAACATCCCAGACCCATACATCAATGATGGATGTCTGCAACAGTGCTTCCCTGATGAGATCCTGGTTCCCAAGTTTGGTGAAAATGGTGCTGAATGGGAATGTGTGCCCAAAGCCTCTGATTACACCTGTCCTGGACACTTTAACCTCAACTGCCCTGATGATCCTATTGGTGATGGCGGATACTCTGCTGACGATTGTGAATGTAGTGGGCAGCTGTTTGTTGGCGCTGACTGCCACTCAGCCTTCTATTGCTTGGAAAGATTGCCTAATGGTGGTCAGGAATTTGATTGCCAGGATCAGGTTCTCGTGCCAGACTTTACAGATTACAGCACTAAATGTGTAGATGACGTCGGCCAATGTCCTGGATTAGGAGGGTTTAAGCTTGGCTGTGACACTGATGCTTTGCCACCAAAGCCACTTGACTGCCGGTCAGAGTTGAACCTTCTGGGAACTTGTGATGGCTGTGAAGGGCAAATATTTATGGCAGATGATTGTAGGAGCGCATTTGTTTGCTCAGATCTTGCTCAGGGTGAAGGAGACGGATGCACATTGGAATGTGATGAAGGAGAGAGAGTTGAGCTTGATCTGCTAGGCAAAAATTGGGCTTGTGTTCCAGAGACAGCCAGTTTCAGATGCCCTGGATTCCTCAGTGTTGACTGTGAACCAGAATTCAATGTGGTTTGTGAATGCCACAACCAGTTTTGGATCAATGAGGATTGTACTGCAGGCTACTGGTGCTCCGGCCCAATGACTGAGCTTGGAATAAACCCTGGACAACCTCTAGGATGTCCACCAGGT
Organism: Tisbe holothuriae; assembly: GCA_900659605.1. Lineage (NCBI taxonomy): Eukaryota > Metazoa > Arthropoda > Copepoda > Harpacticoida > Tisbidae > Tisbe > Tisbe holothuriae. Next base: position 5,103 of record LR142582.1, read on the forward strand.
TCTTACCTTGAAATTGATTTTGAGAACTTCAGATTTGGATGCACAACAGAACAAGGACAGTGTCCAGGTTCCTTCCACTTTGGCTGTGATGGAGGAGATTTTGAGGACATGATTTGCACCTACAAAAATCCATTTGGAGAATGCGGTTGTGATGGTCAGATTTTCATCAATGATGATTGCAATGCAGGATTCCTCTGTGACTCAAGCGTCTCTGACAACCTTCTATTTGATGGATGCTACAAGGAGTGCCAAGCTGGACAGATCCTTGTCCCAACATTTGGCGAAGAGGAGGTATGGAAATGTGACAGCCCACCAGTGCAGGACTTTTACTGTCCAGGAAGATTCAACTTGAACTGTCCAGAAGATGACGTTGGCAGTGACTTTGATAGCAGCATCTGTGAGTGTGATGGACAGTTCTGGGTTAGTGATGATTGCAGGGAGAGCTTCTTCTGTCTGCATAGGGAGCCTGGAGGTGGCGTTAGCAAGATTTGTGACTTTGGAGAGATTGTTGAAATCAACTTTGATACATTTTCATACAGCTGCCAGCCTGATGTGGGGCAATGCCCTGGACTGGGTGGCTTTAAGATTGGATGTCAAGACAGCTCCTATACCCCACCTCCATTGGAATGTAATTATGCACCTAATCCACTAGGACAGTGCAAGGGCTGTGAAGGACAGATCTTCATTGATGAGGACTGCCAGTCCGCCTTCTACTGTTCAGAGTATGTTGAGGGTGATGGAAATGAGGGGTGTTATAGGGAATGTGATGAGGGTCAGAGGATTGAAGTTGATTTAACAACAATGGAGTGGGCTTGTATTGATCGCGATGACACATTCCAGTGCCCTGGAGCATTTGAGGTTAACTGCAATCCTGCTTTTACTGTGGACTGTGAATGTGAAGATCAGTATTGGATAAATCAAGACTGTTCTTTGGGATTCAGGTGTGCTGGGCCACAAGATGATAATGGGCACCAGCAAGGAGAGGTCCTCAGTTGCCCCAGAGGACAATACTTGGATATTGACTTCCATGACCCTGTATATAGGTGCACCACTGAGTCAAATTGTCCCGGATCTTTCCACTTTGGTTGTAGAGGTGGAGATATTGGCGCAGGGAGCACAGCTGAGGCTGGAGCAACCCTCCCACCACTGGACCAGTGTGTTTCAGGATCGAATGATATTGGTGAATGCCGTGGTTGCAACAACCAGTACTTTGTTAGTGATGATTGCAGGTCAAGCTTCCTCTGCACTTCGCAAGTTCCAGGAGGATCTGAAGAGGGATGTCAGCTGGATTGTGCTCAGGATGAGCGTGTCGAACTAGACTTTGACAAGCAGCTGTGGGAATGTGTGGCGAGAGAAGATGACTTTGTCTGCCCTGGAGAGTTCTCCACTGACTGTGAGCCATACTTTAATGTACGATGTGAATGTCGAAATGAGGTGTGGGTCAGCGGGGATTGCACACAGGCATTCCACTGCAGTGGGGCCATGACTGAGTCAACCAACCCTGGTGACTTCTTCCGCTGTGACCCTGGTGAGATCATTGAAGTTGATTTGCTTGGTGATGTGGTGCTCACTTGTGTCAATGATGATGGGCAATGTCCTGGGTCATATCACTATGGCTGTGAAGGTGGAGACTTTGGAAGCTTGCCTGAGGATCAGACAACTACAGAGGGTAGTGAGCCTGGGGATACAACAACTGGTGGCAGTGAGCCTGGGGATACAACCACCACTGCTGGTGCTGGGGTGGTCCAGATGAGTTTGACCATTGTGTTGGTATTGGGAGTTGGAATGCTGATAGCTATGTAATTGTTTTCGAAAATATTAAAATCATGATGCAAATAAATATTATTAGTTGTATAAACATTGGAAGTGAGCTTGTTTTTATTGTCAAACACTGAGAAAAGACCATCCAAATATTGACTTGAGAGATCATTTCTCAGCAAAAACTTGTACAAATAAATGATTTTGGTAAGAGTATTAAGTATTAACTGATGCTGACGATTATGTTAAGATTACTTTCGTCTTCATAAAAATTAATAATATCGCCAATATTGACGGCAGCAAGTATAGGTGTGTGATTTCAGTTCAGCTTTAATTGTCGCACATCCTACTCAACATGTTTCAGAATTCATAAGAAATTGTTAATGACTGTTAATCTGAGATTACACACGAATCATAAATAATTTCCTTCCCATAAGCACAACTGTTAAATCCGGCATGATAACAAATTTGCTTACAAAACCTAATAATTGAATTCATTTAGAACAGAGCATTTTACAATGAAGATTCAAATAACTTATCAAGTGTTGACCCTGATGTTACTCTTAGCTGCCAGCCAAGCAGAGAACCCGCTTGGAACGTGCCACTGTCAGGGGGAGATCTGGGTAGATGAGGAATGTACCAGTGGATTTGTTTGTGATGCCTTCATCGAGGAAGGTGGAGAGAATATAAACTGCGACTCAGTAAGAAAACTAGTGCCTATAATGAGCTTAAGTTAATAATATATATTTCAGGGAGAAATCATCATTGTTGACACCACCATCATGGACTGGCAATGTTCTGACAACACAACTGCATGTCCCGGAAGCATCACTACATACGGATGTAATCATAATGAGTGTGTCCATGCAGTCAACCCATTTGGGGAGTGTGAGTGTGAAGGACAACTCTTTGTCAATAGTGAATGTTCCGAGGGATTCAAATGTACGGAAGCCATTGATGATCCGTTCCTCTATGATGGATGTCTTCAACGGTGTTTTAATGGAGAGATGCTTGTTCCAGACTATGTAAATGGTGGTTGGCAGTGTATTGATGCTCAGGAGACCAACTACCTCTGTCCAGGACGGTTCAACCTGGAATGTCCTGACAATGGTAATGGTATTGGTCATGGATTGAACAGCTCAATGTGTGACTGCAATGGTCAGCTGATTGTGAGTGGAGACTGTAAGGAGGCATTCTACTGTATTTCTTTCATTCCTGCTGGAGGAAATCTGATCAAATGTCCTAATACAGATGAGATCATACACTATGATTTTGTAGAGAAGGAATGGGAATGTCAGCCAGAGACATCTCACACTTGTCCTGCTCTTGGTGGATTTAAGCTTGGATGTTATGACAGTGAAGTGCCAATTAGGGAGGAGCTCAACTGCACATTTTCAGATAACCCATTTGGAACATGCCAAGATGGCTGTGAAGGACAGATCTTCATCAATGAGGATTGTACTGAGAGCTTCTACTGCTCAGAGTTTGTCCCTGAAGGAGAAGACGGTGACGGTTGCCATCTTGACTGTGCAGATGATGAGCGTGTGTTTGTTGACTACTCCAACAACACCTGGGAGTGCATCCCCAGGGAAGAGGATTTCACATGTCCAGGCACATTTAATGTGGACTGTGCTGAGGATGCATTTTCCAACATTGACTGTCACTGTGACACTGAACTGTGGATGAGCAAGGATTGCAGGCAGGCGTTCCTGTGTGAAGCTGAGGCAACCAGTGCTGGGTCAAATGTTGGTAGGACCATCAATTGTGAGGAAGGGCAGGTTATTAAGGTTGACTTTACTGACATTCTGAACTATGAGTGTAGTGATGATGTCAGTAGTTGTCCTGGTTCATTCCACTTTGGGTGCAATAGTAGTGATATATCTCGGCCACCACCAAGTGAGACGACTACAGCAGGAGCTGAGCTAGGGACTTCGGTATCTGCTGCATTGGTGATTGGGACCATCATGGCATTATCGCTTATGAAAGGCTTTATGTAATGTGTAATGTTGTTTTTGTGATTTTTAGAATTATTCGTAAAATAAACACCCATATAAGAAAAACGACTTATACAAGGAAATTTATTATAGTATGCACGCTGAATCAGAAGCCGGTTTCTTTTTAATCATGATCCAAATCCGCTTTCGCTATACCTAAAATGTATTAGATTTGAGCTAATCCCCGGTTCGAACGGAAACCGGGTGTTATAAAAGTTAATCATCGAATTCATATGTCCTTGTTACGCTGGGTACAATGAGTGGCATATAGTTTTTAAATATAAAACTGTTTGTCCCACGTGCGGCGAAAATCAGCATAAATATTTTTTTGTATTTTTAATCTGCACTGCTCGGAGCAAGGATGTTTAAGTTACTAAGGATTGGAGAATACTGCTCAGTACTGTAGTAATTCCTAATGCTGCAAAATTTTGCCTGGTCAGGTTTCGTGAGAAGAAAGGGTGATTTCCGAGATATTCTTCATTTATGAAAAGTAATAAAAGCGCACTCCCAAGTAATAAAAGCGCCCTCGTGACGAAAGCAGAACAGGGGAAGCTGAGGAAAAGGGAGAAGATGAGTCATGAAACACAGTAGATTTCCGTCAACTGTCGTTTCTCCAATCCATAGTACTTAAACATCCTTGGCTCGGAGCTATGAACGTTACGGTATTATTCGCATTTCAATATAATGACTCATATTCAACACGGTATGTTCTTGGAGAAAGAACATCCTTGGGTATGGTTCAATTAAAATTATGAATCTTCACATTACCCAGAAACGTTGTATATAATAAGTGGGGTGGGATTTCCATTGTCCAATGAAAGTAGATATAAGCTTGCCATTGTCCGAAGGATTTTCTGTTATCACACGATTTCTGGCCCAGTCGTAACGAAGCAGATATTCCAGGGCCATATTGTTATTAGTTTTCTTTTGAAGTAGCTTTACGGCATGAGTACTTTCTACCAAGGCTTGTTGTCACGCGATATTTGCAAGATTTTTTTAATAATAAGAGGTTACAAAGTGTTCTTGTCGTAAATCTACGTAGGCTATATAATTTACATAGATATGATTTGTATTCCATGTATCAATCATCAAAGAACGCCTTGCTCTAGTATCAGATATTCTGGTCATAAGAACGCTCTAGTCTCAAATGCTCTAGTAATGCGCATTTTTATTGAATGGGTATGAATTAGTTCCGGGTGAACATTGGCACATGGTACTTACAACCTACAACACATCAGCATTCCATCTCTTCAACTATGATTATCCTCTTTTTATTCTTTATTGTGGAATGGTATCAAACGGTGTACAAAATAGCAGACAAAATATATTTCCCGTGTGGCAGCGGTCTCTTGCCCTTTGTACTTTCAACTACACTATATAATTAAGAGTTTTAATCTCCCTCCAAACTATTGCCCCCAATTAAGCTCGTAGTAACAACC
>LR142583.1:0-10298 GCA_900659605.1 Tisbe holothuriae
GATATACAGATGCGCGGTAAGAACCAAAGATATCATGCATGAATACGCTAATGACTCCCTTTCAATTATCTTCGCCCAATGAAGGACTAAGAGAGAGAGAGAGAGAGAGAGAGAGAGTAATGAATAACTCTTTGATGCTAAAAATAGAGAGGGAGAGAGAGAAGAAAAACAATTTTGGCCACGAGCGCTAGAGTGTATGCAAATTGACCTGGGGTTCTATCTAGAGAGGTTAGATTGCATTAGAGATGCTTGCAAAGGGTTAATCATGCATAAAAAGGACGAATATGTGCATGATTAATCGACTTTATCAATTAGGAGGCACAATCACTCATAATAATATTGTCTATGCAAAGAAATTCCATCTAATATCTCCAACAGCGACGGCGGCAAAAATGTTAAGGTCATCTTTGAAGAAAATGATTCGGTGCGCTATGGAGCCAAAAAGATATGACTTGAGACTGTCCACAGAGAGAGAGGGTTAACAGCGGCATAAACTGGCTGTAAGCACGTTATAACTGCGGATAGCAGGACGAAGGGAAAATATTCAATAACTCTCGCCAAAAGGCAAACACTGAGTCTGTTATTCTTTCATGAAGAAGATGATATATCTCATTTTCTTGGGCAACAGCCCTTTAACTTGTCCGCAGGGGGCTCTAATGGATCACTCTCTAAGAAACGAACCTTGTTATTATAACAAGAAATCAATTTCACGTACGAGAGGAATTCTCTCTGTCCGATGTCAGAGAATAATATTGTGTAGGTTTTATTCAGGTTTTCCCGTCTCGATTAAATTCCAATCACGATTTCCGTCGTGAGTGCCTTATTTGGCGCGCCAAATTCAAATTTTTGTTTGAAGCTGAATTTTGGGCGAGTCATGTGACATACACATTATAGAGTTATTTATACTCAGTGAATGGAACACACTTTCTTGCATATCTTGGAAAAATCATGCATGACCATAGGTTTATTATAAGTCAATGGAGTTGAGGTCACTGTAGAGTTCATTGCTCGAGCAAACAAAGTTTCAAAGGTAAATAATGCCGACTTCTTTTATGCAGGTTTTAAGCACTGGCTTTGGATGTCTTACCCGCCGAGATTCGTTTCTGTTACGGTATGCCGCATACCAGCCACATGCATTTCTCACATTACGTACGGCGCGGATTTAAGATATTTCTTTTCCTTGCGGCATACCGTAACAGAAACGAATCTCGGCGGGTAGCCATGTGTCTTTCTATGACCCGTGATAGAGCGCACATTATACACATAAAGTGTGCATAAATAGTGATTGGGAAATTCAAAAAGGTCGTTTATATGCTCAGGAGGATTTTAACCCATCAGGGATGCCAGTTTAAGCATATAATCATCCCTACAATATGCATTAAAAGTGCAAATATTTACCTTCTCACGCGTTGTCTTCAGAAATTTCTTTTTTCAACGGGAAACAAGTTGTTAGAGCATGGACTCAAAAACGGAAATCGCTCAAAAACTAACTTGCTGTCATATCAAATCACGTCGCCGGGAGAAAATCTTAAACTGACACGTTACACGAGTAGAATGAAAACACATTATAACGGCCCATACACAGTGGTTTTAGATTGCTCTACTCCAGAATCCACTGTGCATACTTATGGTTCATTTTTTCATTTCAGCTGTTCAAAGAGGACCCAGACACCGGCCTGACCCATTTGGCCCTCAGCAGTGACTCAACTTGCGTGAACCACCTCTACTCAGCCCAGGACGGCTACGAGACCCTCCACCTCTCAAAGGCTGCCCCGCCTAGCCCTGCACTGCCCCACCACAGCCCCGAGGAGAAGTGCGTGTTCCCTGACTGGATGCAGGGCACCTGGGAAGGGCTCGAGGTCGACGGTGGCCGGGTCAAGTGGCGGGATGAGGCGAATTTCGTCACGTACTCAGGCTATTGCCTCCGTGTGGCGCAGACGGACCGCTTTGTGGTCGCCATGGAGACTGAGTGCGGTGAGCGGAGGGAGACGTGTGCGCTGTTCCAGCAGCGGGATGCTAATGTTATGGAGTTCCAATTAGGTAAGAATAACGTTTTCAATGCCACTTTTTATGTGCCATATGAGTCGTCTATCACATGCTGAAAAGTGCATATGTTCCCTTATTTTTTCAAGGATATATCGGCATATTGCCAAAACAAAATATATATCTTTCGTACAATGTCATGCCTGAGCTTCATTCTAAATGTGTAGGCGGCATAAAGGGAAATTTTCCTAAGCACACTCGAAAACCCGCCTTAAAGAAGTTTTTTCATTGGCAAAACTTTGTTGAATAATAATTAGGTAGGCACGCCTTTTTAACCGTATGCGTATTTACACCATGTGTATAAAAGAATGGATATAATGGTTAGGAAGAGAGGAAATTCATAATTCATCCTTTCCGTTTTCTCTTTCAAGGGGTTGAAAGGAGCTTTAAAAGCAACCCCTTACAAAATGTAATTTGCATTTTTCTTCTTCTACCATCCCCCGCTCTTATACACTTTGCTTATTATCATTATAGAGGAAAAGGAAAGTTTAGCGCAGGAAACACACTTCCAGAGCTAATGAGAATACGCCGAAACATAACCAGCGCTCTTTAATACTTTAATCGTTAACATTTTCACTATCATTTGTTATTAACGCAAAAGCTCGTTCTCTTCGTTATATATTTTTCGTATTTTGAACGCCGCGGGGATTTCCTGTTTGATTTCAAAATGAACAATCCCAAAGCGTACAGTTCAAACCTCTATCCGAGCAATTGTTCATGTCAGCCGTTGGATTAGCTGTGGAAACGGTACATTTCAACACCAATGTTGTAGCAGCTACAATATGATGAGTTCTTTGTCAAATGGTATTGGAACATGAATGGGCAGGGAAGTAGTGTAATTATTACCTTAATTCAAGTGCAAAACAAGGTTAAAAAGACTTGAATAAGAGCACACAATTGCAGTTCTACTTGTGCCACCCCTCAAGTCTTGTTTCAAAGCTCTCTCACTTCCTCTTCTATTTTGTAGATATACACTTTTTCAGACATTTTGGTGGGAATTATTCTAATTACCTCCAGCTACTTTTCCCCTCAATTCTCGTGTGCCATTCTGTCATTTTCTCAAAATTGGCCTCAAGGGCTTCTTCCATAACGAGCACGTTCGAACATTACCAGACCGTGTGCTATACTACTATTACGAGCAGGAGCCATAGAGACACGATATAACTCTTCTTCAAAAGCGGGTAGAACACAGTGGGTTTATTGCATGAAGCATCGGAAATTAATGTGAACTTGGTGCATATACTGTTTTAGTCGTCTGAAAACAATTATAATAAAAGAAAATAATATTTACTTCCAATGCCAGCCCACTGTGCAGAATGACCTTTTCCACAACGACGGAAATTGGAACATAACTCAAGTATTTGTTACATAACTATTGTTCATTTTCAGGATCCACAAGCCAAGCTCCAAACAGCGACCCTGGCAACCTGCTCCCCCTCTGCGCCGTGTCCAACTTCAGCCCGTCCAAGTGGCTCACCCTGGGCCGCGCCCGCGCCCCAGACAACACCGACCAACCGCACTGCCCGCTGGCCGGCGAGTTCACGGGCGTGCTCCCCGACGCCGAAGGCCTCTGCGCCAAATCCTACGCAGACTGCAACAACCCCGAAGTCATGTTCTACACGGTGTTCAACTGCGCCACCCACAGTGAGGTTTACGAGGAGCGGCAGTACCGCTGCTTCGGCCAGTGGGAGGAGAACGGGCTCGTGTACACGTACACAGAGCGGGTAGATCTGCCTGGGAATGAGTGCTTTGTCGGCGTGACTATAGACGAGGACAGGAACATTGTGACTGAGGCTGGGGCGCATTGTGAACGAGGCCATGAGCCGGAAAAGTACGGTATGACGTTGCACCGTCAGGCAAAGTGCTCAGCCCCGACATTGACACCGGTTCAGACGACTCTGCCTCCGACAATATCGCCAAAGTTTAGGCGGCCAAAGCCGAGGCCTGCTTATGAAGATGACATTTTTACGAATGAGATTCCCGGCGGGTATTCGAGTGGGGTTGGTGGGCTTGTTGGTTCTGTTGGTGTCATGTTGGCCATGTTGGTTCTAAGGTGGACTTGTCAGATGTGTTTATAAGTGATATTACCTCCAAATATGTGAAAAGTTAAGATTCATACTGAAGAAAAGAAGAAGAAACCAGAAATAATTGAAGCAAGTCAGATTTTGTTAGTTTGTAGACAATAATATTTTATAAATTTATGAAAGTTAAACTTGCCTATTATTTTTACAAGATGCAACCAACTGAAATATGTGATAACTTTCCATTTTGTATGACAGTAATCATTATTATAATGAATGTTTAACTCTTTTAAGGGAGTATTTTTCTGTCAGATATAAATGGAATGAAAGAAGAAGATATAAAATGCTCTATAATTATCCCTGAAAATATCTTGAATAAAAAGGAGTGAAAAGGAAAAGAATGTCTTTAGTTTGTTCCGGAATTTTCTCATCAGCTGACGCCAGACATTTTCTTTTTATAGCCGACATTTTAGATGTCTTGATAAACATGTTGTTTTGTTTCTAACATGAGTTAAGAACTCTCTTGCAATCTGATTGGTAGTGTAGATGAGATTCGTACTTTATGTTGGAATGTAGCACATTACCGTAGAACAAGACTACATTTAGCAATCATCTGTAGGTTAGACTTTACTTTTTAATATGCTTGATTCCGTTCTTATACTAAAAGTCGACAAATTTAACGTTTATATGACCTTAAACCTCTATCCAGATGTGCTCAAAGTCCTCAAGTTATGCAATAATGTCTTCCCCATATTGACCCCTATCATCAACTTGTCATCAGAACGTTCGGTCAGATTGATCGATGATGAGCATTGTACGCAATTTTCCGCGTCAATATTAGCGTATATTATGCGTCAATATTAGCATATAAATCCAATTAAAGTGTACAAATCGGGTTAAAAGTACTCCTACATGTGTTTTCCCCCATCTCCGCTCCGTCTATTTCTGCTTTATTTATGAGTGTTCGGCTCGTATTCCGAAGCGCATTTGTAATTTGTAATGTAACCCAAACTCGCGGCGCGGTGCGTTCTTAAGTTATTCAAAACGTGTAGGCTTGGAAAGTTGGAATAAAATGATGCTCAAATGATCTCAGAGAGAGAGAGTTTAACGCAAGTTATAAACACGTATACGACTAAAACTTACCTTATTTAAGGCCTTCATTCACAGAAAGCCAATATGTCATTCAATGGAATGCCACTATTAGTCATTCTCTCCAGCTATCCATTGAACTCCAACCGCATTTTAAACTTCGTTAGTTTTGAGCTTTAGTTCCTTGGGCAGCTTAAATTTCCTCCAATGTGTGGAAAACGATGCCCATATTTGGCATTATTGGGGATAAGGGGAACGAAAGATAAAAGTCGGGTGACATTTTAAGGCAAACTAATAAAGCCATTTTTGGACAGGCACTATTTTAAGTGGAGAAAGAGCTTTCATTAGCCTAGAAACTGCAAATGAAAGTTTAGTCTTAAAGTCGGTATTTTAAGCAAGGTTTATGCCAGTTTAAATAAGTTGTAAAACGTTGCACAATTCAATTATATGTTCAATTCAAAACTATTTGCCCTACATTCAGCCGTTTTATTACATATATTAAGGCCCTTTTCCCCTCCCATAATACGATTATGTCTCCCATTATATAGCGAATAAAAATATCAAGACGCCCAAAAGTCTGGCCAGGTTTTTCTTGAGTCATACAGATGTGCATTTAAAACTACAGGCATTGTCTTTTAATATCTTTAGCATTACTTTCTTGGTTTAATATTAACCTCTATAGACTGTAGTAATAATTCCAGCCTCACTAATTGCCATATTTAATGACCATCCATTAGTAAAGCTACAGAGAAAGAGTGATATCATACAAAAGTTTTCTGTAGCCACCCACAGCAAGTTTTACTCAGTTTAAAGCCTTTTATGCAAAGTCCTAAAAGAGTTTTGTAAAAATGTCTCCAAAATGCACACAGGCAGTAATTAAAACTCATTTTGGCGCTGGCATTCATTTTAAAAGGAAAATCTGTGGGTTCCCTTCTTTTCTTTTTGAGAAAATTGGATGCGTCCCAAATATGGAGATTTGTGTCAAGGCCTATAAAAAGTGGTCTCTCTTTTTGGAGTTTCCTTAAACAACTCTAATCCAGTTCCCAGTCAAAATAAACACACCAAAGTGGCTTTAAAGTGCATTTAAAGGCATACTTGATGGTTTTGGAATGACAAAGCAATATTGGATCAGTTTGAAACTTAGACCTGATTTTCCTTCCATGCAAAACAGTGTGAATGTAAGTTAGAGACAAATGAAGTTTCATATAGTTTTCCATTGACTACTGTCCCAGTTTTTGCTGCTGAAGCTGTGTTACAAATTGTCTTTTAATTGCTGTACATGTGTGAAAGGAATGGGAAAAAGGAAAAGAGATAGAAGAGTAAGAACAAAAAGTGTGTATGAAGCAGAAATAATAATACATTTTATACCATTTTACCATTTTACTCCAATATACACTCCAAAGTTGCACATGCTAGCTTATTAATAGCACTTCTTTACATATTACTCAGACAAACACTCCAAAATTAGACAAGCTAGCTTGTTAATCACAATTCTTTGTTCCAGTTTTCTCTAAACTGAATTTTGGCAACACAAGACACGAAATTAATTAACTCGACTGACAACACTGCATCAAGCTACTGGTCAAATATTTTTCAGAGGTTTAACAGTTCGAGATTTATTTAATTCGATCCAATACTCATGAAACACATATTACGCTGTATATCATTTAAACTAATTTTATTCAAGTTTTGTATATATTTTTGTTCATGTTAAACAATAATTTTACCCATTTTTTTCCTTTTAACCTTCTCTATGTGAATCCAACCGCGTAGGTGTCAACTCAACACATTCCATCAGAAGAAGAAGAAGTAGAAAAAGAAACGAAGCCGACAAAACGTTGAAATCCAGTTTTACTCCATTTCAGTTTCATCATCAAACTCGAATCAGTTTCATCGATCTACAAAACGGCACTTCAGTGGGAATGGAAATGTTATTAAAATAGTATCAAATTGTTTAATTAGAGTAAAATACTAGCTAGGATGACGCGGTAGCCGTGGTTGCAAGTCACTAGGACCCTGTGGCCCAGACAATCGCAGGTTTGAATCCCCCAGCGGCATGATGATGAAAAATTGCGATCACGGCGTTCTTGTGAATGAACCAAAAGGTAGGGCCCAAAAATATACAATAATGGATCACTAGTAAAATATATTTAAAAATACTAGCTACCCTTACAAAACAATACTTAAGACAGTCCCTGTAAGTAGTAAAGTCATTTGTAGGCATAATAAAGACCCCTCTTTTGTCAGACCACCGCACATAACAGCTGCAAAGCGTACGAGATCCACTTTTGATCATAAAAAGATCTAAAATTGACCCGACAGAGGCAACAACAGTCTGAGTTTAAGGCGGGGTTTCCACAACTTTTTAATACACTAAATTGAACAAGTTTGTTTACGGACTGAGAAGGAAGCTCTGAAGGGTTAATTCCATTTTGGTTTGGTTTGATAATAATCGTTGATAAAGTCAGGCCCTGGGAGTTGGAAAAAGCAACGGTTTTGTTGTGGTTCATATAATGTATTTTATTATATTTTAATACAATATGACTAAAAAGCCTCTCATAACCATTTTAAAGACATAATAAATACAAACTGTATATTATGTAGTTATTCTATATTTTCTTTAATATAATATGACTTAAGAACGTCTAATATCCCTATTTAAATGTTCATAATAATACATGCAAGAAACAATGGATTTTGTATTTTCACACTATTGCAATAACTATCATTTGTCTGCAAAACAGCCTTTTTCTCCTTTTAAACATTTATTTTAATGCTATTATTGATCGCCAATTGTTTCATTCTACTTCAATATTTACACAATGGTTTGGTAATATATACTGTATTATTTAATTCTTTTGCTAAATATTATATAGTCCAGTAAAAGGATTTACTGTTTCTAATATGGTCTTACTTCTAATTATTTAATTTTGTATCAACCCTGACCACTGTGTTCTGTTCGTGTGTGTCCCGTTTAGAGCACAATGGGTCAGGAGGGGGTAAAATAATAATAAATCTCGCGTGTCATCTGGCGAAAGAAGAATCGTGAAGAGTTTTGCGATATTGGCTCGAGGGATTCGCTCAGCGTGTGCGCAATTATTAATGGAGGAGCGAAATTTGCACGTTTTACTTAATATTAAATAGTTATATAATAAAATATTTGAGTGACACATTATTTCTACATTACTGCATCAAAAGGGAAAATTACAGGGGGTCAAAAATTGGCTCAAAATTTTATTGCAATTATCAATAGTACTAACTAAGAGGCAAAAGTTATATTAATGACATTTTTTGGTATCTCTTATATCTGCCGAGCATTTACGTGTTCATTGAAGTTTTTCCCTTTTGATGTAGTATTTCCACTCCGGTGTGTCATTTTTTGCCATCTTTGACCTGCTCTTTTGGTCACTTAAACTTAAAATTTTGAAACAAATCAAATTGTTCTGTAATCAGTGTATTCTAAAGATACTGTGTGCAAAAAAGTAGGGTGATTAGAAGGTGCACAAAAAGATTTTCCCTTTTGAGGATTTATTTTCTCTCTTGGCGGAGGCCAAATAAATCATCAAAAGGGGAAAAACTTCCCTGTTTTGGGGCTTTTCTGGCCTAATCAAGCAATATTTTTCCATGAAACCTGTCTAATTGTGTGCATAGAACTCTAATTTAGCATTTAAACTCCTAACATGTAATGTTTTGTCCCTAAATTTGTGTGTAGATAGTGTTTTGCCTCTCCTGAAAACTAGTATTTTTGCCCGTTTAAGATTTTCCCTTTTGATAAAGTACTGTAGACTGCAGGCACGCAGAAATGTTACTGTAGAGCTGCAGCTGCAGCTGTACCCATTCGTTCCCGCGGGCGAAAATTCGAATTCTTGGCCGGACAGAGACTGTGTTCTGATTGGCGGTTCAAAATCATAACAAACCGTGGCCGGACAGAAATTCAGCTCTGATTGATTGGACCTGTCCAGCCAAGAAGAAATAAATTGGAATATTCCAGCGCGGGAACCGTTACAAATGGGTACAGCTCTATAGTAACTAGTGCCATAGATCACTGGTATTCAGTGGTCTAAGCTATTATTTTATTGCCATTAACATCACATAACATCAAGATGTTAAGGACTATCTACCTCTATTCTAAATGCATCACTGCAATTATATAGTTTTCTTAAAAAAGTATGTGTTTGTCCCGTGACATGTGGTAGTGTTATAAATTATAATTTTGGGCACACCCTAAACATATCTAAGTTCATATCACATTGTCTTGTGACACGGCATTTTTGTAATCCAAATCCATATACATACAGTATTATTATAATTTAACTATCAGTTTTGTACTATGTATATAATGTTAATAATGAAATTGTAACTATAATATTTCGTCGTCACAACAAATATAATAGTAGCCATACTATACATAAAAACAAAAGTTGAACTATAATATATCATGACGGGGTTGGCAAGCTGGTAGTTGCACATATCTTACAATCTTCATGATGATAGCACAGGGTCAAGTCATTTGTTTCAGTGGGGCAGCAATAACCTGCACTAGACTCACTGCATATAAAATGCTCTTCATGGAAATCACAATATTTGCATAATGGTATTTTACAAAGGCCCCTGCAGTCAGGGTTATCAGCCTCTTCACAAGAATAGGTACCCTTCTTGAAAATACAGCATTTGTTTGGAAATTGAGAGCTGCAGATTCCTTCAGAAGTGTTTGAGTGTATGCGTGATTTGCAGGGTCCACACTCTGGGATATTCTAATGATAATATAATTATATACATATATGAATTTTAAGAGATACAACGGCAAACATAATTCTGGACTAAATTTATACTTCAATATATAATTACAGTATAATTATAAATATATATATTATTCATTGAATAACAAGTATAATCTGAAATACTGAAATGGCTTTAACATATTTCAAAAGAATACAGTAACTGCAATATTCAATGTAATATGGTAGATAATAACTATCAATTAATTAGGCCGCTCCCAGACTGGCATTTTCGTGCAAAAAAGGATGGCAGTTTTCAAAAAAGAACAGCAGTTTTCAAAAAATGACAGCATTATAAATTGACCCGAAAATGATGGCATTTTTTGAAAAAGGAGGGCATTTTTTGAAAAAGGAGGGCATTTTTTAA
>LR142584.1:0-10299 GCA_900659605.1 Tisbe holothuriae
CCTCTCTGTCGCCATCGCCAACAATCTCCACGTACACCCAGCCGCTACCATGCCCGTGCCCACCCTCATGGCACTGGCGCAGACGGCCTTTGCCAGGGCCCACATCAACCACCGCATCACGGCAGCGGCGGAGAACGGCAACACGGCCGAGCTGAGTGAACTGCTCAAAGCAAGGGATCACTTCCTCGACAAGGCGGCATCCCACATGCAGTCGGACGACGGCAACATCGACGAGTCACTCCACGTGCCGAGGGACGCGGACGCGACCCGTCAGATCAAGGACGAGATCATGGACGAGGAGTTCCACCTGCTCATCGACGACATCCTCGCGTCCACGGACCAAGTCGACGACGTATCCCAGGGCACCATCACCATCAAGTTGGAGCCGCTACAGGACAACGACGTGGCTCAGCAAGTGTACCCTTACACCGACTCCCCACGCTCGCAGCACTCAGGGCTGACAGGCGCGAGCTCGTCGCCGGCCCGGGAGCCGCAAGGCTGGACATCGGACGATTCAGACGGAGCCTTCCAGGAAGAGCGCCAGCCAAGCAGCGCCACCAAACGAGCAAACGATAGTGGCTTCAGCCACGAAAGCCCAACACCGAGTAGCCACAGCTCGGACCATGGACCCCTGATCGAACATCACGAGGCAGTCCACCAACACGGAGGCGCATCCACGCCCCCCGTCGACATGAACGAGGTATGGGATAGAGTGGAGGAGGGCATGATGCTCATCCATGGACAGGAGATGTTCTTCTCCGACAATGACGCCTCCGAGGCGCTCTCGGAGTGCGACTTCGTAGCAGTAGCTGATGGCCAGCCCGGCGGCGCCGGGGCCGACCAGAGCGACGCTGAAACTGGGCGCTCAGGGCTCCTCGAGAGGGAGACACCTGACGCGGAAGACGAGGACGGCGACCAGGTCGTCGGGGTGCCGACGGACGAGGAGGCAGCCAACCTTCTGCAAGGGGCCGCGGCAACAGCGACGCCGCCCATCTCTGGGGACGAAGCGGCAGTCGTTGTCAATGACCTGGTGGGGAGCAAGGCGGTCAAGGACGCATTAATGTATGGCACAGACGACACGCTCAAGGAGCAATGGCTCAGCCTGGTCCAGTACGGACCGCCGCCCTTCGTCGACCTCACTGTGCCCAACCACATGAGAAGCCGACCCCTCTTCCGCTGCTGCACCCACTGCGGCTCCGACTCGGTCTCCCGCCGGCTGGACGGGACAAAGGGCCGCCACACCGCCGAAGCATGCCCCGTGAAGGCCGACGCGACGAAGCAGGTGCACTGCGACTACCCCATTTGCCCGTCACCGACAACCCATGCGACTAAAGTCTGCACTATGCTGCACGCATACTGCCTCCTCTGTAATATGAGGGGGCACAGCAAGGATTTGGGACACGTCGATCACTGCAACACGGACATCGACGAGCTCAGGAGAATCTTCAACCAGTTCGCCAAGGAGGGCAAGTACACCAGACAGGCCTGCAGAAAGTCCAGCGAGGCAAACTCCGAGGAGTCGCTGTCCCCGCGCAGGCTGGCTTGGGGTTTCCGCATGCCGGACGAAGGCGCCGGGCTGCGGTACTACGTCGGCCGCTACAACATGATGTACATGATCAGGCCGCGCAAGGCCGACCCATGGAGCGAGACCGACGGCGCTAGGGCCGATCAGGAGATCGCCGACTACAGAAACTGGTGATGTGTGGCACCTGGGGCCAACACTTTAACCACCAAGGATTGATATGCCCGACAGGATAACACTACAGAATAAAAGAAGAATACACCGCCATTTAGCGGCGAGAGGAGGGAAGATAACAAACGAATAAGCAATTACCCCCATGTTTTAATGCTCTTATGTCAATGTAACGTGTATTTTAATAACGTGTATTTTAAGCATTTTAAGCGTGTTTTGTACCTTTGTATATATTAAAAGAATGACGGCAGTTAGGGCTGCCGGAGGGACGTATTGTTCCCCATAAAGGAGGAGGGTGTCTCAGCTCTGCCTGAGCCCCACTAGCTGAAGCCGGAGTACCAGCAACTCAGGGCTGAGTACCCGCTCAGCCGCTCAGCTAGCTCAGCCTCTAGCAAAGGGAGGCAGCCATGTTTTATGAAAGTCAGTCTGAAGAAAGACAAGAAAGAATAAAGACACATGTTTCATCTAAACTGCACTGACATTTAGGAGGCTTTTATTCTGTAGATCTGCTATCCTTGTCCATTAGTCTGTAGACGTCGTTTCCCTTGCTAGCCGTCTGGATTCTCCAATACAAATGGCGCCCAACGTGGGGCACCCGCCCCACAACCCGACAACCGGAGAGTAGACGACCGCTAGAATGGACGACACCCAACGGAAGAGTGACGGGCACAAGCCCACCAGCTGTTCCAACACCAACAAGGATACAAGGCCATCCAGCCAAGGAATGGAGGCCGCTCCACCGCCGGCGGAAAGGAGCACGTCCCAGGGGCTCCCACCATCGGAGGAGGTAAGCGCCGGGAAAGGTCTACAGGAGCCAATCGCTCAACCATCGGAGGTTGACGACGGCGCGTTCGGCGTCGCACCATCGGAGGTGACACACACAACCGGTATGCCATCGGAGGCGACCACCAAAAATGAATCGCACAAGCCGCAGGGGCTTGGCGGGGCCACCGCGGCGGTGGACGCCCAGGAATTACCTCCGGAACAGGCATCCGGGGAGGAAGTCTCCGCCGGAGAGGCAAACGCTACAGGAATGGGGGACATAAAGACCGAGCAGCGTCCTACCAAGAAAGGCCTGATAGACGCGGTCAACCCTCGAAAATCGCGTAATTATCGCCTCCCTTCCCATCCCACGCCTATCACTACTAGGAAATCGGCCTTCAATAAAGCCTTGGCAAGGGGAAGCAGAGCGCAAAGCGAAGATCTAGGACCTACGCTCATGACAGAGATCGCTGAGGCTACGGGGGCGGACGGTTTCCTGCGAGCGGACGGACAGGGAGAGGTACTGCTCCTCAGGAAGGAGATCAAGGCACTCAGAACCGCAGCCGCGGCGGACAAATTGGAAGCCCAGGAGGAGAGCCTCAAACTTATTCAAGCGAAAAGTCGCGCGGAAACCTCGCTATCTAAAATGCAAAACCAACTAGCCGCCGAGATTAAATCTCATAAGCTCCTCAAGGCCCGCTTCAATGAGCAGGCTATGCAAGCGGACAAGGAGTTCGACGAGTCAACTGAGTTGCGAAGGCAGCTCGACGACTCCGCCGCCACAATCAGGGACATGAAAAACCAGATCCACAGCCACGACGACAACATGGTTAAGAAGGCGATGGAGGAGGCGGCTCTCAGACAGGATCTTTCCATCGCCCACGGAAATATTGCCAGGATAAGGTCCGAGCGGGGGGAACTCTCCGACTTGGTCACCGAACTGAGGAAGGAACTGGCAAACTCCACAGATGTCGCTACTGGTCCGGGGGGTCGGGACGAGGCGGGAAGCCTTCCCACCCACGGCCAATGGGCAGAAGCACAAACCACGATCGCCGATCAGCAGCAAACCATCACCGACCTTCAAGAGCAACTCACCAACGGGATGCAAGCGATGAAGGATCAGCACGATGTTGACATAAAAACTATCCAAGACCACCACGACGCTGTACTGGAGGAGGAAACAAAGCGCAGAACTACCATGGCTAAGAAACTATGGGCTGCGGAGACAGCGCTCAGGGGTGCCTCAGCCACGGCGAGGACCACCGACGTCGACTCCTCAAAACTCATCAGAGATGCTCAAGCGGAGGCAACCAAGGCAACGGTAGAGATGCAATCACTGCGGAGCAAGTATGATGAACTTTTAGACGATTATCGTGCGCAAGATGATAAGGTCACGGAACTCGTCACGTCCCAAACAGAAGCTTTCGACAGGTATGTCTCAACAACGGACTCATTCGAAAAACAATTAAAGGATAAGGACCTGGCTATCAAGAAGGCAAACAGCGCTAAGGCAGCGTTGGAGGCGGCGCTTAAGGTAGAGCAAGAAAAGCTGCAACAAGAGATCTCATCAAACGATTTAGCAAAGAAGGAAATCAGGGCGATCAGGACGGAACTGGTCAACATGCGGGCGACGGCGAGGAACACCACGAACACCAGCGTACACTTGCAGGACGTGGCCGTTACGCCGCCGGTGTTCCGGCCTCCATCTTATGCGGACCCACAGGTCGCCAGCTTGGCAAAACAAGTGGCACACATTGCCTCTACGGCCAACGGTGAGGAGGAATTGTCCAGCCAAAAGGCCGAAACGTACAGGATCAGGCTTAAACAAATCTCTAGAGAGGCAGACACAGCCGCAGGCATGCGTGCGGACAGACTGGAAAGGATGGGTAAAATGCAAACAGCCACCGCCCTGAGAGCTCAGGGACAGGCGCTGCAAAGAGCAATCCAAGCAGCAGAGTTTGCGCTACAACATCTGCCAACGCAGCAACAGGCGACAACAAAGGCTCCGGAGCCCATTTCCGTCCCAGAGCCCATTTCCGTGCCTGATTTATCTACCATATCACCTTTGCCTCAGCTGGACGGAGGGGACACACCCACGTCCGTCAGGGCAAGGATCAGATCAAGGAGCCATTCGCCCAGACCGCTGCCAGACACGGCATTCTACGCCAATCTACCGTACCCGTGGGACAAGCCGCCAGGGAAGGACCAAGGACTAACCACGGCTGAAATCTCTAAGCTAGTCCCTCAAGGAACTATACAACCATATGATGGCAGCACAGCAACATACTACACCTTTGAAGCGTCCTTTATGATCGTCCATAGGTCAAAATTACCCATTCCAGCTAAGTTTCTAGCTCTATCACAAGCGCTCAAGGGACTACCGGATCTAGCAAGGAATCTCCTACCGGGAGAAAAGGGGTATACCATCCTCATCGAGCGTCTCGTGGAGAGGCACGGTGGAATAGAAAGGCTAATGAGCCACTACTACGACCAACTATCAAAAAAGACTGTGGTACAATACAAGTTGGCAGAACTCCAGGCATTTGTCGACCTCATCGAATCTTACCACGCCGCCGTCCCAGATGAACGAGCGGACGAGAAAGACACGCACGCGATGGCCCTAATGCTCTATGACAAGTTGGATGCAGATCTGGCCACCAAGTATAGAGAACACTGCATTAACCACGGATACCTTACAGACTACAGGGTCGGCCAACTGCTCAACTGGTTAAGAGAATACCCATTAGCTATCCTCAGAAGAGATACGGACAGGGACAGCGCCAGCGCAACGGCTTCAACACACTTCGCTAAGCAAACAACGGCAGTCTCTAATACTACCAACAACACGGCGAGCACAAACACAAACCGCCCACTCCACCTTTCCCGACCAGTGGGAGGTAGAAAATGCCCAGCGTGCAACGGAGGAAGCCATCAACTACCATCCTGCAAAGAATACAACAAGCTCGACATCAAGGGAAGAAGACAGCTCTTGCGAAACCATGGCAGATGCTATAAGTGCACCAATCACGGGCACATCTCGGAGGAATGTCACGCCAAGGCGTGCTCCATCTGTGGAGGTAAGCATCACGTCTCCATACACCAGGACAGGAACCCCAAAGCAACACAGCAAGTAGGGCAGACAAACCAAACACAAGCGGCACAACACCAGGCAATGTTGGCAGCAGCAGCGGCACCTCCTACACAACAACAAAACAACACAGCGACCACATGGGCCGACGTAGCAGCGGCAGACTCGGTCACCATAAACACGCCTATGGGCAACTCATACTCGCACACGGCGTACACAACCGACGGCCCGGCTACGGCACATGCAGCGGAGGCGGGAAGTGAGGGCCAGACCATGTATTCACTGGCATTTGGAGTGGCTCAAGTGGCGCATCCAACTAGCGGAGCAACGGAATTATGCCCACTCATGTACGATTCCGGTTGCAACCGATCGTGGCTGGAAATCGAAGCATCAGATCAGCTAAAGCTCGAAGGAGTGAAGTCGCGGCTTATGGTGCACGGATTTGGAGGCCAGACACACCAAGTCATGACTAAGCGATGCAAAATCAAAATGTCAAGCGCAAACGGGGCTTTCTCGACGATGATGGACATCGACTGCATCCCAAACCCAGTGGGAAACCTTAATGCAGTAGACTGGTCAGCCCTTGCGCCGCAATGGCCACACATGAAGGATTTGTTTTTCAACAAAATGCCAGCTAACAGGAGAGTTCGGCTAGTAATAGGAACCGATCACCCGTTTTTCCTCAGAGCTCTGCAGGAGAAATACGGAGAGAGGTCAGGGTACCCGATCGCTCGCCTTACTCCGCTGGGGTGGACAGCTTTCGGACCAATGCTGCCGAGAGACGCACAGCGTGCAAGCCTGGCTATGCACACATTTACGCTCAAAGCATCTATTGACAAGGCTGGTAAGTGCAGGGAACCGCCGCTCATACTGAACGCAGGCGACAGGAAAGCGGCACAGGATTTAATCACCAAAAGCGTCCGACTACCATCTGGCCATGTCGCGGCGCCCATCCTCTGGAAGAGCAGGGACAGGCCAAAGGACAACTATGATGCAGCAGTCAAGGACTGGACCAAAACAGAGAGCAGGATGAACGTAATCCCGGGACAAAGACAGGCTTACCACGTAGAAATGCAAAAGCTTATCGACAAGGGGTACTTGAAGCGGCTCCCAGATGACGACAGGACCAGTGGGTTTTACATCCCACATTTCCCGGTAGTCAGGGAGGATAAGCAAACAACCAAGACCAGGATCGTTCTCAATGGAAAGGCTATTTTCAATGGCAGGAGCCTAAATAGTTATATCCTGAAAGGACCCAAGGTTTTTAACCACATCCAGGAAGTGCTCCAACGATTTCGCCGGTTCAGACACGCTGGCCTGGTAGACATCAAGGAGATGTTCTACCAGGTCAAGCTCTTCCCAGAAGACGCCAGGTTCTACAGAATCATCTACTCGCCACCAGGGGACCCCAACCCTGCTAAATACGAATATGACGGCCACGCGTTTGGTACCTCATGCAGCCCAGCGGTATCGACTACCACCATCAAAGCTGAGGCATGGAACAAGCAGGATGACCTCCCAATAGCCTCGGAGACAACGTTGGAAGATTCGGTGGTAGACGACCTCATGTACGGGGCGGACACAGAGGAAGAGATGGTTGAGGCAGCTAGACAAATCATGGCCCTTTTCGCAGGACTAAAAATGGAGCTGCATAAATGGGCAGCGTCCACGCCAGCAGTGATCCCTTCGGGGGTTGTTACGGCACAAGAAATCCCTATCAAGTCGTACCCGTCCACAGATCTCGAGGCAGACCACAAGACTTTGGGCCTCTACTGGTCTACCACCAAGGACGAGTTCACATTCTTCTACGCACCGCCACACAAAGACCAGTGGACGGTCTGGGATGTCATCAGCCAGTACAGCGGACTATACGATCCGTTAGGCTTTGTGGCACCTTTTCACATCCAGGCAAGGATGCTGTACCGCGCAGTCTTTGATGAAGCCAAAAAGGCAGGGACCCCGATCACTGACCTGAGTACGCCGCTACCCCAGAAGTATGTCGCGCCGTGGGAAGCATGGAGAAAAGCCCTTCAAGCCCTACCAAAGGTCAGAGTCCCTCGCCACGTCGGCCTGACAAGGGCGGAAATACTACATGTCTTTGCTGATGCATCCTTTAAGGGGTTGGGAGCGGTCGCTTACCTCACCGGGGGAGAGGGCGTTCGCTTTGCGTCGGCCGTCGCTCACGTCGTTAAGGAGTCGGAACACAGCATCAATAAACTAGAACTAGTTGCCGCAGTCGTGGCCCTAGAGCTGGCGCAGCAGCTTTGGAGGGCGTGGAAGTGGGAACCCGCTCAGACTCGGTTCTGGATAGACTCAAAGATAGCCCTACATTGGATAAAAAACCCGCACCGATCAATGGACAGATTCACCTCTAGACGTTCCTACGTCATCAGGTCAGGATCAAATCCTGAACACTGGGGGTATACGAGTACGGACGCCAATCCGGCTGACTTGGCGTCACGTGGGGTCGCATTGGACAAGCTCCTGGATTCGTCACTATGGTGGCACGGGCCGGACTTCCTCACTAATTGGGACAAAATCCCTAAGCAAACCATCCAAGCATTACCTCACTTTAAGCTCGATTGTGAACAGGAATTTCGGCACCTTATCGGAATCTACTACAACGAGTCAGCAACACCGCTGCAAACAAGGTCAATGTGGACAGGAGTCTCTTCGTGGACCAAGGTGCTCAGGGTTCTCAAGGTCATCCTCGCGTGGTCACAGACCAAAAACACGGAAGTCTTCCAGCTTCACGCTCGCCTATGGGCATCGGCACAGGCGGAAGCACACCCTATGGAGACATGGACTCTAAGGCAAGGGAAATCAATCCCAGCCAAACACATTTGGAACTCGATGGACATAGCCTTGTACGGTCAAGCTGTCGTCGTACGAGGAAGAGCATCAAAGCAGTGGCTATTCCTGGCGCCAAAGAAACACCACCTCACGACGATTTACCTTCGTTATCTACACAACGAGGTACTCCACCATATAGGAGGCCCGTCAACGCTCCTCGCCGAGGCACGCAAGCAGGTGTGGATCTTTGCTGGGGCAGCACAAGCTAAAGCAGTAGTCAACGGTTGCCCAAAGTGCAGAAGGTTAAAGCCCACCAAGCTAGGTCAGAAAATGGCACCACTACCAACTTTTCGCACGGGAAAGGGAGGCAGTCAAGAGGTCTTCAATACGAGCCTCGTCGATTTTTGCGGCCCATTCTACACTTCACAAGGGAGGGGGAAACCAGCGCAAAAACGGTACATCCTGGTCATCACGTGCGCGCTGTACAGAGCCGTGCACCTCGAGCTTACATGGTCTCAGGAAACTGATCAGGTCCTCCTAGCACTTCAGCGCTTTGTCTCCAGGAGAGGAATGCCACGGCTGCTGATTTCGGACAACGGATCGTATTTCCACGCAGCGGCGAACGTACTCAGGGAAGTGGATTACCACACATCCAACACGAACCAGCTCATGACCCATGGCACGTGGTCGAACATTGAATGGCAATTTTACCGAGCGGCGTCTCCCCACATGGGGGGCGCCGTCGAAGCCATGGTCAAAATCACAAAAGCAGCCCTCAAATCATCTCTGCCAAGCAAGCTCATCGATGACCAGACATTGCTCACTACCTTAATCTTTTGCGAAGACATCATCAACAGAAGGCCGCTCATGATGAGCACGAGCCCAGACGACGAATACATCTCGCCCCTCCACTTCCTACGCGGATTCCAGGGAAGCAGAATTGATGAAGTTGACTGGTCAAAAATCACGCAGGATAAGTTAACTCAAAATTGGAAGCTCATCAACGAATACAGGAACCATTTCAAGACAACTTTCATCAACGAATATGTCTCGTCACTGCAACAAAGAAAGAAATGGAACTTACCCAAGTCGGAGCTCCAGCCAGGACAAGTGGTGATCCTCACTGACGGACATCTCGATACACTGGCACGATGGCCAATCGGAGTGGTGCAGCGCGTAGACATCGGTGCAGACGGAGCGGTTAGGGGAGCCGACATCAAAGTTAACGGACGCGTCCTTCAAAGGCACGTCGCGTCACTAGCTCCATTATTTGCCGACGATGACGAAAGCCCGTTCGGCCAACCGACGCCAAGTTCGCAGCCCATGCGGGAAGAGCTCAGCCAACGGGAGAGCAAAGCGGTGGGCGGGGCTAATGTCAAAGACCAACTCGGACTTCGGCCACAGGTACAGCTGGAATCGGGCAAAGGAGACAGAGGAGAGAAAAAAGACGTCCACGAGGCTGAAAAGATTAAAGATTATTCAGCGGACAAAACATTCAGTCGCGCGCGGAATAATTCGCGGAATGATTCGGAAATAATCACGAAACCTCTAATGTCCGAAAACACTTCTAACCCGCCAAACACTCAGCAGAAGAAAAAAGGACGGGCGGGCCTTCGAAGCGAAGAAGGGAGCAAGTCAGTTCAGCAGTCGACAGAAGCAGAGCAGCCAACTCAGCCACTCGAACAAGAAAACAGACCTTACACAAGAAGCCGAGCAAGAGAAGAGGAGAGAAAAAGAGAACTGAGCTCCAAGACAAAAAAGGGAGACGACGCCATTTCTTTCTTCGCTCGCTTCTGCACCGCACGAGACAGAACACCAACCACTCCAACCCTCTCTGTCGCCATCGCCAACAATCTCCACGTCCACCTAGCCGCTACCATGCCCGTGCCCAAACTCATGGCACTGTCGCAGAAGGCCTTTGCCCGTGCCCACTTCACGCACCGCATCAAGGCAGCGGCGGAGC
>LR142585.1:0-10291 GCA_900659605.1 Tisbe holothuriae
CCCTCTCACGAAGCAATGAATTTTACAATCCTCCATTCAGTCAGGGGAGAGGAACACAGATGGCACCGCATCTTATTACCTCGGCGAGATGAGGATTAACCTCACCTGCCATCATCCCCACGATACATTCACCAGTAAACTGGCTACAGCCGCCAACGGGACTCGAACCCAAAGCAAAGCATTTAGCAAAGCTTTTGCCGCTCAACAAAACTCAACTCAACCACCACCGGGACTCGAACCCGCGACCTTCTAGTCTGCAGACAAGGCTCTAAACCATTCGGCTCTCTTCATCAGCTCTATAAAATTAAGATTTTTGGTAAATTTAAGCTACAAACTGGTACCACAGCTGGTAAAAAAGTGCCAGCTGGATTCGAACCTGCGACCATCTATCAGACAATCTCAAAGTAGTGACTTTTACCACTGTACCACAGAACATCTGATAGTAGGAAACCTGTTGAATATGGTACTATAGTGGCCAAGTTCAATAATACTTAAACAAAAGATGTGTTTTTCTTTCACCGGTGCTTGAAATCAGGTATAAGAGTTCAAAATGTTAGAAAGAAAGTATATACTGTAAGTCGCCGTAGCGCATTGACAACGTTCTCTTTTATACTCAATTTCGCCTGTTCCAGCCAGGCGGAACATGGATCGATCCCAGGTCAATTCACTTTTTAGTTTCTCTGATATTAATTTATGCTTTAATTTAAGTTGTTAAGCAAACTTCTAACTTAGTCTGGGAAACGTGTCTTCTTAATTGATTATTTCGGTTAGATCAGGGTCATAATGAAATAAAACTTCTCTAGATTCCACGCCTTCCAATGGCTCTACTTCTTCTTCCTGATCAACTTGTACGGCTACTCCATCGTCAAGTTCTCCTTCACGACGGTCCTCGAGGGCTTCTACTACACGCCCTTCTCCAAGATGCTCAACCGATACCGCTACACGGAGCTCGCGTGGTCGATCTTCTTCTACACGCGCTGGTTCGTCATCCCGTACGTGCAGCAGCCGAGCGTCTACACGTTCCTCAACACGGCGCCAATGTTCATGGTCTTCGGATTCTACCTCTCCGTGTTCTTCCATATTAGTCACAACTTTGAGGGTGTTCAGCAGTTGGAGGAGACGGCGCCGAACAAGTCCTGGTTGTACAATCAGGTAATTAGTCATTAACTCATTGAGTCATCATATGTGTTAACATAATTACCAATTTAAGGTGATTGTTTCGTCCAATGTCTGCGGCTGGAAGCTTGGAGTTTTGAACGGCGGATTGAACTTCCAAATCGAGCATCATCTATTCCCAAGGTATAATATGACATGCAACATTACTTCCGTGGAATTATAACATTATTCTGATTCTAGAATGCATCATGGACACTACGCAACAGTCTCGCCGATTGTCAGAGAGTTCTGCGAGGAGAAGGGAATTCCATACAGGTATAAAGATTATTGTACAGTTAGGAGAATGTTTATTAATTATGTATTTTCAGACATTTTGACAGCATCTGGGACAACTTGGTCGCCTGCGTGAAGCACATGTATGACTTTGGCACCAACCCTGTGCCCAAGGCCGCCATCGAGCTGGAAGACGTTCACAACCATGTCAAATCAAATTGAAACCAATGCACACTAATGAGAAAGTATTTTTGATCAAAATGACACCATACGAGTATGTAAACATGATACAGGTGAAGGTAACATGAAAGACTGGTTTAGAATTTGTATATAACTAGAGAAAGAGTACATGAAAGACTGACATGAACAATTTGTATGTAGACTGAATAATATGTAAAACAAGATAATCTCACGGATACACAAATATATAGTAATACTTTAATTGCTGGATGTGTATGTAACTCGACCCTATTTATTGCATTCTCCTAATTTAATGTAGGAAACTGTAACTTCGTCATGAAACTCTTGATATTATACAAGTAGTCATCAACTATTATGCTCGCTAGATGGAGCATATGTCGTCAATTCGGGGGAATCCCCGATAAAATGCACCTCAATTATACTCCCTTTAGAAAATTTGTAACAGTGGCTTATGACTTTTGGACGAACACGCATAAAACCAGCATGTATAAGTTCCTGCTACTGTCAGTCGTGTTGACCATAGCCAGTGCATGCCGAAGCACCTCATCGAAACCAGACCCTTCTAAGACACTCTGTCACAGTGACTACGACTGTGTAGACGGGAAATATGCCTGTGACCTGAGAACGGAGACTTGCACCAAGAAGACCAAATGTCCCCAAGTTGACTGCGCTCCACCAGAGTGCCAAGAGTCTGAATGCCACTATACACCACCTGGAGAATGCTGCCCAATCTGTGTTCAGGAGAGTGTCTGCAACAAACGAGAATGTTCACTAATCCCTTTCAAGAAATGTCCAACTGGGCAAGAATGCAACTACGGATCCGGACAATGTTCAAGGAGCGCCAATGACAGGTGCAGCCACAGCAAGGACTGTCCACTGAGCCAATCCTGTAACCTCATGAGCAGCTTCTGCACCCGGCAGCTCAAGTGCCCGATGGTTTCATGCAGCCTGCCGGTGTGCAGCTCTGGAGAATGTCACTATGTCCCGCCCACGGACTGCTGCCCGATCTGCGTGAAAAAGAGCACCTGTGATAAGAGAGAGTGCACGGATTTTAATGGGGAGGGTGAATGTCCTGGTGGCCATGGTTGTAGTGTCTATATTGGGCAGTGTATTGTGCCTGGAGGACGGTGTGGACGAGAGAGGGATTGTCCGACAAATCAGTTTTGCGCGGAAAATGGCATTTGCGAAGACGATCCTGATTAACTGACCAATCGATATTGTAATGTGAAGGCGTTTACTTCCATAGACTGTATATTTACTCATTTCAGATCATATATCTATTATTAAGACTCATTATACCGGCCGTATTTCCCCTGGCAAGATGTGAAATGCACTAAATAAAGTGATCAATTGCATTTCCTGTAAGTAACTAATTGCATTATCCTTGTTCACATATTCACATTTTAACTCTTGTAGTTCTTGAGCGGATATTCAGACTTGTATTTGTCGATGTGCTCCTCCATCGCCTTCATTTGCTCCCTGAAAAGAACCATTTTAGGATTCACTATCAAAACGGATAACTCTTATAAAACTTACTGCAGGTGTTCCGGAACATCGTCGTAGACATCAGTAAACATCTCCTTCCAGTTGGGCTTGAGGACCTTCTCAGCCTTGGCAAATGCTTCCATAACCTATAATTTATAATTAAAATTTGTAAAACATATCAAAGTATTTAACTACTTAGTACTAACTAACCTGCTTCCTTGACGAGGCCTTCCACTCCTTCTCCAGCTCCTCACTCCACACGCCCTTCTCCAACAAGTAGCTCGCAAATCTGGAGATGGGGTGGTCCTTCTGGTCCCAATAACGGACCTCATCAACAGACCTAATACGATTAGATTAGATTAGATATCAATATGTCTCTCAAAAGATTCAAATGCTCACCTGTAAGCCGAGCTGTCATCCGACGTGCTGTGATGTCCGATTCTGTAAGTCATGGCCTCGATGAGCACGGGTCTGCTCTCGCGGACGGCGATCTCGCGCGCCTGCAGCGTGGCGTTGTACACGGCGAACACGTCGTTGCCGTCGACGCGAATGGTGGACATGCCGTAGGCGGGGCCGCGGATGGCGATGCCGTCGCCCTTGTATTGCTCGGACACGGGCGTGGAAATGGCGTAACCGTTGTTGCGGCTAAGGACGAGAAGTTGTTAATGTGTATTACGCGACTTCGGTAAAAAATTCCTACCAGAAGAAAATGATTGGGCACTCGAGTGTTGCTGCAAAGTTGAAAGCTGCGTGCGCGTCTCCCTCGCTGGCGGCGCCCTCGCCAAAGTAGCAGATCACGGCAAGGCCGTTCTGGGCGCGTTTGAAAGCGTAGGCGGAACCAGCGGCTGAAAATAGTAGTAAATATATTATTATTAGTACTTCAAACTGCAAATAAACATAAAAAAATGTGGTAGTATGTAATATGTCACATATTTTAAATTTAACTTTCATTTCGGGAGAAAGGAGAACAAAAAGCGGTTAAGACAACGGGTGCATTAGGTAACGTACGTGTCAGGGTTATTAACTAAATACAATATAACGTATGTAGGAGCGCTGAAAGAGATACTGTATTATCTTAGGATATAACTAAGTACAATAAGAGTGTATGTGCTGAAAATTAAGCAGTGATCATTAGGCTTCAACTACGTGCATAGTTAACGACGATGAGTTGTGCTTTCGGCGAACACATAGCGAGATGAGTTACAAGACAATCCAACCTTGCGGCATCTGAGTGGCGAGCGGGGACGAGATCGTCATAAAGTTGAGCTTCTCGCTGCCGTAGTGAATCGGCATCTGTTTGCCCTTGCCCAGGTCAAGGTCATTGCTGTAGCACTGGTTGCAGAACTCTTCAAGCGTGAAGCCGCGATACATTAGGACACCTGTTTTGAGGGAATAGAGCTCATTAACAGTTTCTCCCAATGCACCCGTGTCTTTGCAGCTTCAGAGTCTGGTTTCTAATAAAATATGTTCAGAAACCGGGCTCTGTGTTCTCCCTTCTCCTTCCTCCTCGCTTTTGTTCATCACCTTGCGGCAGCTGTGTTGCGAGGGGGGAGGAGATGGTGACGAAGCTCAGCTCCTCGGAGCCGTAGTGCACGGGCATCTGGCGGCCCTTGCCGCCGTCAAGGCTGTTGGAGTAGCACTGGTTCATAAAGTCATCGAGAGTGAAACCTCGGTACATGAGAACACCTGCATAATAAGAGGAAGGATATGCTTTGAAAACTGCTATTTGCTTTAAAATTGACATATTTGTTGAAAATCTGGATTATCGAATAGCTTCCTTTTCCATACCCGCCTCTCTGTACTGCCCATATACGAGATCCTTGGGGTTGAGCGCCGCCGCCGATCCAATATGCGTCGCCTCCTCCCCGTAGTTGGTCATGTAGAAGCTGATCCTTCCCTGCCGCTGACTCTCGTACAAGATCTTGTCCATGGTGTTGAGCATGGTCATGGCCTTGTACATCTTGACGAGCTCCTCGCCGCTCAGGTTGGGGTCCTGGTCGCTGTGGATGACCTTGCCCTCGGTGTCCATGACGCGGTAGACGGGGATGCCGTCGAACTGGTCGGGGCGGAGGAACTGGAGCTGTTCGGTGTAGTTGGCGGTGGCGCCGGGGAACTTTGTCTGGACGCTGTCATCGTGAATGGACTGGAATAAACACATTAACTTGGGTCTTCGGGTCTAACGTGATCAAGGTTGTACCCGACTTGCCACCATTGGCGCTGCCTGCTTTGCACTCCAACTGTTGTTGACCTTTCTCGCCATGGCTCTGGTCATGGGCGCGGCCGTGAGTAGCCGTCTGGCCTGGGACAGCAGCATTCTGGTGGAGTCGATGGACGCGGACTTGATCCTAGACAAGTAGCTGAGTTCAGAGTGTCCACAACAATGGAAAGTTGTATCTTTAGGACTGAGCAGCTGACATTGAATGTTGAAAGTGTACTACACTGAGTACCACTCAGTCGGAAAGGCGCATTGCAGTGAAAAAGGAAAGCCTTCTTTCTTCATCATTGTTATCATCACGCAACCTCAGTCAACAGCTGAGCTCGCCGAAATTGATTGATCCCCGCTCAAGACGCAGGAGTGGAACGCTGCTTGTCACCTCACCACCATGACGGAGAACCAAGACCACCTCATCCAGGCGCAGAAGGACGCGCTCGACAAGGCCATCGCAGAGTCCACATCGCTCGTGGGCGGCGAGGAGCCGCTGACCGGCCTCGAGACAGAGTTCGCCGAGGACCCCTCGTTTCTCACCAAGGTGAAGGCGCTGGCTGCAGACTACCGCGCAGTGAGACGGACCCGACCCGACGGCAACTGCTTCTACCGCGCCGCCGGCTTCCGCTACTTCCAGCTGCTGTGCCGCTCCCCCGACGAGTTCGCCCGGTTCAAGTCCGCCGTGGCGCCGTCCAAGGACGAGATGGTGGCGCTCGGCATGCCCGCGTTCACCGTCGAGGACTTCTACGACACGTTCATGGACACCGTGGAGCAGGCCGGCGCCGCCAAGACGGACGAGGAGCGGCTCGAGGTGGAGAAGGTCTGGAACGACGAGGGAATCTCAAACTACCTGGTCGTGTTCCTGCGCCTGCTCACGTCCAAGCAGCTGCAGAAGGACGGGGAGTTCTACCAGAATTTCATGGAGGACGGCAAGACGGTGGCCGAGTTCTGCAACGTGGAGGTTGAGCCCATGTTCCACGAGTCTGATCATATCCACATCACGGCGCTGACGGCGGCCACAGGGTTGGCTGTGCGGATCATGTACCTGGACAGGGGTGAGCAGAGCAAGGCTGTGGCGCACGACTTCCCCGATGGTGGGCAGCCGCTCGTGCATTTGCTGTACAGACCGGGTCACTACGACGTGCTCTATCCCAAAGAATAAGTTGGAGCAGGCTGCTATTTAATTTTCTACTCCTCGCTAAAAATACATACCAGGATAAGGATATTTTGTGACTCAATAAATGTTTTGTGTATTACGTGATCTGATTAAATATAAATTTTGAGAACTGGACCGGGTTTAAAAATGGTAATTTAATTACTTGTTTGAAGATTTAAACACACAGCTGCAGAATCCCTTGTATTATGTGAAACTGCAAGATGGTATCCATTATCCAACACCCAATATATTTGCAATATCCGAAATTCTTCTAGTGATAAGTTGTGCATGTCGGAGAATATAAAACGTAAGGACGTGCAAAAACCTAAAACCGATTTTCGGTTTATTTAAAAACCGAAACCGACTTCGGTTTGCAAAAAGTCGGTTTTTGACTCGGTTTTCTAAAAAAATAGACTTTTCAGCAAGGAAACGGCATATTTCCAAAAGCTTACAAAACAAATTATAATCTTCAGTTAGCACCTTATAATTTAGGGCAATTGGGTTGATTGCTAAGGCCGTGCGAAATCCGATATCCGACTTTTCGGATTCGGATTTCTAGAAATCCGAATCCGACTTCGGATTTCAAAAAGTCGGATTTGACCCAAAGTCGGATTTATATGAATAAGCAATTCTGCACATTTTTAAGGAATACAAATGTATAAATTGGAAAGAAAATATCTTACTAAATCTAAATATTTGAAATGTCCTAATGTTGCCAGGATAATTTTACAATTATAATTATAATTTGTCAAAAATAAGCCGTATACCGCTTGAAAATTGCAAATTTCCCGAGTTATGTACAACATTCACTTCATAGTAGAAATCCGGTATCCGACTCCGACTGATTTTGGTATCCGAATCCGAATCCGACTGTCGGATCCAAATTTGGTATTCGCACGGCCTTATTGATTGCTAATCCCATTACAGCAGTTAACAAAAGAGTCAATCTGACAAATGCTTGGGCAACGGATTAATGATCCAAAACATGATCAGCAGTATACACATCTAGCATAGTACTCATCTACAGCTCTTACACTCTTCTATTAAGCATGCCAAAGAGAACAGAGTTAAGGAGTTTACTACATTAGGCAAAAAGCCAAAAACCGAAACCGACTTTTTCAAAAACCGAAACCGAAAACCGACCTGTATTTCACAAACCGCACGTCCTTAATAAAACGATAGTTTCTCTTGGATTTTAAACATAAATACTGTATTTATTTGTGACGTTAGGTGAGAATCGAAATTTATAAGCATTGGATGGGTTTAAGAGATTTTCTTCCTCTTTTGAAAGCGCATCTTGAAGGTTGCAAAATAATAATAAAATTAGCTTTCCTAGCATATTTGACACATAGACATGGTTTTGGAATCGCTCTCTAGAAGATCCCCAATTTGGTCTCAAAATCAATGTTCTGCTCTGCACAGAATTCAGCCACAATGGGAATGCAGCTCAACCACTTGAAGAACTCCACCTCTCCAATGGGGTCCAAGTACAACGCCAACACAAGCACAAAGATCAGCGCGAAGAGTACTCCATAACACAGCCACATGATCCAATTCCTCGCCCTCTTCGCCCCTTCCGTATCGGCAATGACATGGACCGAGGGTAGCATGATGTGCGCCAGCAGCAGCCCGGTCACAAAGCCGAACGCGTGCGCGTAGTTGTCGACCCATGGGACGAACCCCGCAAAGAAGAAGAGCGCGATGATGAACATCTGCTGGGCCAGAGCCATGTGTGGCTTGCGTAGGATGTCCCACGCCTTGCAGACCTCCATGACAAACGTGGCAATGACTCCGAAAATGGCTCCGGACGGCCCGGTCTCAGCACGGTAGGGCACAAACACGGCTGAGGCTGTGTTGCCGACGATGCCCGAGATCAGGTAGATTGCGGCGAGTCTCCAGCAGCCGATGAGCTTCTCCAGGTCGGCCATGAGGTAGATCTGGAAGGCCAAGACGATGACGAGGTGCACGATGCCCGCGCAGAGGAACAGGGACGTCCACAGGCGGTAGAACTGGTCGGGGGAGTCTGCGTTGATGAAGGAGCCGCAGACGTCGCCCATGCACGAGACTTGTGAGCAGAGGCTGGCCTCGGGGTGGAATGCACCGTGGACAAAGTCGCAGAACTCCCTAGAGTGGAGCTCGCACTTTCCGTGGATGCCAATGCAGCAGGGTCGGGCAAGAACCTCGCACGTTAGGTGTCTAGGCATTGAGACGAGGCGCGTGTCGATAGGTTTAGCGCACGTCGGCCACTCGGAAATGTTGTCTGGCCAGGCGGCAGAACCGCCTTTCAGGCAGAATCGCGGGTCGAGGCCGCAAACAGGGCCGGATAGGCGCTGATCAGGCCCTGGTTTTGCCTCAGTCCACTTGGAAAACTGAGATAGAAGCGGCGAGCACTCATCCTTGGTAGTCTGGAAGCACCCCGAGCCGTCATTTCTAATGCAACATCCTGTCGTCTGCGCCTCCACCTCTCGCTGCTTCTCGATCTCAGCAAAGATCTGCTTGTCATGCCTCATGCAGGGAGTGAACTTGGCTCCCAGATGCACCAGATCTCCCGCTCTGGGTCCGACCCAAAAGTTGTAGGGCATGCGCACGGAGACCTCCTCCAGAGCGAGTCTCTCAGTCAGGACAAGACCCGTGTCCTGCCACAGACCGAAACCCAGCGGTGCAAAGCCGTATGACGCCACGGCGATGATGAGAATCACAGTCTGGACGAAGCTCACGTAGTAGCTGAAGTAGGGCCTGTGATCGGTCAGGTTGCTGAGCTGGTATTTGACGTGCGGCTGGCGCACCACATGGGGATCTTGTCTCCACTGCAGGAGACGACCGAGTCTGCCCACGCCGAACCTCCTCGGCTTGGAGTCTGGCGCGTCATCCGCCACCGGAGCGGTCTCATCCGGGGGCTCCATTGGAAGTGCGTCAAAGCTCCTGCTCTCGGGCTCCTCTTTGGCCCCGGTCTTCTTCTTCCTCAGCTTGAACAGCAACTCCTTGGCCAAAGAGTACACGGACGCCCTCGAGGACACGACCTCTGCAGTGATCTTTGCGCCCGCCTTGAGCAGCCCATCGACCTCGTCCTGCCCCACTCCATCCTCTGGCTGCGTCGGTGTCTTTGCAGCCATCTCTGCCTTGATGACGTCGTCCTTGAGCGGTCCGAATCGCCGCACGGCCAACCTGATCCGGCGGTCATGCCAGGTGGTCGGGGTGTCATCGGAGCGGCGGAGGTCTGACAGGGCGCTTCTGAGGCGCGCCCAGTTGCTCCTTGCACGCCCATGGGCGTCGGCTGTGGGCTCCGTTGTGGTGACACTGGGAGGGTCGTCCTCTGATGCCATGGTGGACCTTGATTTGTGTCCGCTTCTTGCCGCCTTTCTTAAGTTCTTTCTCCCTCCTCCCTCCTTCGTTCCCTCGTCTCCGTTCAAATAGCGCGATAAGAAAGCGAAATATCTTGAGCAGTCGGAGAATTCGTCGGAGGGAGTTCCCTTCGGAGGAAAAGAGAGGAGAGCGCCGAGGTCCGAGGATGAAACGGCCGCCCAGCAGGAGAAAGCAGATTTTTTTGACTTTTTTTCCAGGGACACAAATGTAAACAAAATGGGAAAGAAAAATAAGCAAGTTGACGGTGCAAGAACAGAGCAGTCAGAGCTAGATTCGAATAGAGTTATGGGAGGCAATTAAAGTTCCTTACAGCAAAGCCATTCACCAGGTACCTATTTAAGCCCTACAGTTTAGTAATATTAAGTATTACTTTTTTAACTTTGTTATATTGGTCAATCTGGCTGCCCTAACGAACAAAGTTATTGTTCTATTATCCTGAGTAAAAATGAGGAAAGGAAGGAACCACGCATTGAACTTAAATTACATACATT
>LR142586.1:0-10294 GCA_900659605.1 Tisbe holothuriae
TATTTTTGCAAAAGATAGGAGCCCCATTAATATTAACCATATTTGCTACAAAATCTACTCCCCACCCTGTCTCTCCTATTTATCCTCGTGCACTCCTCTCGGCCCTCCTTTCATATATTTTCTGGGCGGGTGAAACTGGCACGTTTGATGATGACCACCTGTGTATTATTCTAAATGCACAGTGGGATCATGTTATGGGTCATAGGAAATCAGCACACAGTTGATTTATACCTTGAAATATATAGAAATCTTCAATTAGCAATTCAATTCCAGCCATTATTATACTAACTTACAATTAAAATGACAAAATACAAATTGCATTTTTAAGGGAATGCAGCGAATCAAA
This sequence comes from Tisbe holothuriae, assembly GCA_900659605.1. NCBI lineage: Eukaryota > Metazoa > Arthropoda > Copepoda > Harpacticoida > Tisbidae > Tisbe > Tisbe holothuriae. The sequence goes on from LR142586.1 coordinate 347, forward strand.
CTTTAAAGTAATTGTTGCCCCATAATGTTACTTTAATTAATTTTGTCTTTATGTTACATATTCTAAGAAGACAGTATTTATTTATCAACTGTAATTCCATGAATGATTTCAAATCTATTTTAAGTGTATGATATAAACAAACAATATCCAGGCATTATGTTTAGTGTTTATTTCGATCCCAGACCACTGTGGCACACTGATTTCTAACATCCTCTCATGAGATCATGGCTTATGGACTAGAAAAAAGAAGAGGAAGAGAAGGAATCTTTTGTTTTGGGCTGGAGGCGGCTAAATATGGGAGCTGATTTGGCATTGAACCCTTTATGATTCCTATATTTCCCTAAATAATGAGTAAAAACTTAAGTTTTGGCGTCATATTCGTAGTCGAACCTAACATTATTATTCATAAATGTTGCACTTATAATCTATAATATTATGTATTAGCACTTAAAATAAAAGTCAATGTCTACAACTATCATTCTAATAAAGGGTAAACGCTATATTTACGCCCAGCTAAACTTTAAATTTGGGCATCTTCCTCCGGTCAAAATAAGAGCCGAATTTCTTGGACAGGTCTGAGGCCAAGATTATTATAATCATAATATAAAAGAAGGGCGAGAGTGAAGATATAATGAGACTTGATTGGGGGCTCGCACTAGCATGCTTAAAATAAGGATGGGCAGAGAAAATGAAGCGAAGGCTAAGACATTAGTTTGAAATATATTTTCTGCAATACTGTGACACCTTCAAATTTTAACAGTCAGCTGTCCAAATGATAAGAGTCATAAGGTGCAAATTTGTTTGTTCTAATTATATAAAAAGCGTGAAAAAATTATTCATAAGAGTCTCTTACGTATATTTTATAGTGTCAGTACAGAGATTAAACATAATGACAATAATATTTTATCGTATTTTATACGTATATTTTGCCAGTTATTATTTGAATGCTTTATACAACGACAGGAAGTTAAGACCAGGTTGTATATATTCTTAGAATTGAGACATGAATATATTCGAATATTCAATCGACCTGTTACATTTAATACCATGCTGTTTTCCCCGTCAAAATAGATGTTGAAACTCATTTTATGCCCCACTTCTATTAGAGATGCAATAGATGGCATTAAAAGCCTCTTCTTCTTCTCCTTTTTGGGATTTCTTTTGTTTTCTACTCAACTCATTAAATGCATTAATTTCGGGCCGCCTGCTGATTTACTACCCAGGATAGGATGCTGCTAGCTACTGTAGATGATACCGTATATAAGCGTTTATGCCATTTTTGGGATACTAATTCCTTATATTAGTATATTAGATACACCTAAAGTTATAGTCTATAGAGTCTGAAAATAATGTGAATATTGTAAAGAAAGTGAGTTAATTCAATAATCTATTATTGTACAGTCTGACTGTAGAATTCTAATAATTATTTTGTGTTAGCAATGCAATTTAATGGGGACTCGGAATCATTCAGTAAATAGCAATGTTTAAAATGATTGTACTTTATTAGAGATGAACTATATGAACAAAAATCAACTACTTAATCAATATAAAAATGAATGCAATGCGGTCATGTAATACTCAAGTACATGCAAGACAAAACTATATTATACATAATGAAGTTACTAACCCTAATATTGATTTTTCTTCTTCATTTCAGCGGCATGACTTTCGGCATGGCGAAGCGTAACTTTGACGAAATTGACCGAACCGGATTCAACAACTTTGTCAAGAAGAACTTCGACGAAATTGACCGAACTGGATTCAACAACTTCGTCAAGAAGAATTTCGACGAAATTGACCGCGCCGGATTTGGCCGATTCGTCAAGAAGAACTTCGACGAAATTGACCGAACCGGGTTCAACAACTTTGTCAAGAGAAGTCCAACCAACGAGGAGTAAGAAGTTCTAGCGGGGAGGTGTAATATGACCGAACTTTAAAAGGAGAATATTGTCGATCGAGGAAGGAAAAATATAATTTTATGAATGTAAAGCAAGCAAATTGTTTGATACAAAGTCCAGATTATTATATTTTAAAGTAAACCCCCTATTTTCAGGTCGTGAAAATACCTATTTTTACCCTAAAAGACAACGGCAAAGTGTCCCCCCAATTTTTGGCGCCAAAATTCAAATATATATCCGGCGGCATTGTAAGCGAGCGAGGTTTCGTGACTTATCAAAAATAGACTTAAAACGTTACACAAGTCCCGTAATGTGATAGATTATTATCAAAAAGAAAAGAATATTTGTATAAGTTGTTAAGTATGTTTAAAAAATAATAAAGTATGACATTTTGATCGGCTCACAAAATTTTATCCGAGCAGCTTTGGCTTCACATTTTTGTCTCATTTATGTATTGAAATAGAGGCTGGTATGATAATTATGTTAATGTAAACATATACCCAATACACATCTGTAGATGATTACTGTGCCAGCCTTGATCTATTAAATACTTCCAAAATCGTTATGCAGTTACAGTAACTGTAACCAGTTCCTTGAACGTACAAGTGGTTTATTAGTAAAGAAAACGACGATCGGAGTATAGTTTAAATGCAATAACCTTTGTTTCATACGACCTAACAGATCAAATTGCAGTTCTCATACCTCAATCTTCCCTCCAAAACAAATCCTTTTGTTTAAATCCGCTAGATGTTGTTAGTGTCAGGAGAGAGGCAAGGTTGCATCTTTGCACTTTTTCCATTTCCGTTTTTGATAATACGGAACTCATGCCAAAGCCTACAAATTTCAACCTTGCTACTCTCACTTAAGAGTGCTCCTACTCTCGAAATCTGGCGGAAGTGGAAGAAAATATAATTATGTTGGCGGGAAGATTGCCGTATAATCACCGATAGGGGAGAGTCCGAACCTTGTGACCAGACTGAGTTGATTGTTCTTTCCTGAGTCACAAGTTGCAGTTGACTCACCAGAGAAGCTTGTTGTACGTTCATGTAGTTATAGTACTTTTGAACACATAGTACTGACATATTCTGTCCACCTTGACTCAGCTTCCTGGCTGTATTGGGAAGAGGATAACTAAAGTTACTAAACTCAGCAGCAGAAATCTCAGTACTATGTGTTCAAAAGTACTATAGTATTAGTTTCTTTTCTCTCAGCCGAGAGAAAATTACTCCTCAGCTCTAACTAAACGTGTTTGGTCACGATTTTTTCCTGACTTCCCCTACCGGCAGTTTTTTATACCATATATTGCGGTAATACATCAATCATTAATTAAAGGTTATAAATTGTTCATAAAATAAATTTTATGTTAATTCGCATAAGCAAAACATATTGATATGTAGTCGAGTCACATTCATAATTAATTTTTCAGCCTGTATTTAGATATTTTGTTGAAAGTTTGTTTTATATACTCCTTGTCACGTTAGCAGGCATCCCTCAGCAATGGACACTGAATTCCTCATGAGTGCCTTTGCACTCCCATCCCGGAGAACAGTCTTGTAAAAGTGAAAGTCAGCGAGAGCGCAGCCAGGGCAATATTCACTGGAAAACAGAAACGGTATTTAGTATATAATAGTAAACAGTGTTGCGAAAGTGACAGTGTTTGTCTTTCTTCACTTAAAATATATTTATTCTGAAGTTACATTTAACAAAGTTTAAGCAAACCTTTTGTTTCCTTATATAACCTGGTCTTAGGTGCTAGGTGTAATTTAGTAATGACATTACCCTCTCTTCAAATTCCCTCTCGATGAGTCACATGTTGCTCCGTGCATAAACCACGGCAAGTTGAGGTCCCGTGTCTGCATATTGGAGCTGGTAATCGCAGTGCTGACAAGGAGGCCGTTGTGGTAAAACTTCGCTTCCCCTGCAAGAAGTAAATATGCTTTGTAAACTTCCGAATATAACCAGGAGTTCATGTTATAATACAATTACATACCATTACTGCCGTCATACGTCACTCCTACATGCATCCACTCATCTCTTGCCGAAGTTGGGTTTTGGGTGGTGCGAAAGATCTTCTTGCCAACTCTAGTAAGGAAATGTTGGTTATAACAGAAACCTTATTTGTTGCAATGCAAGAATAAAGTTAATTAAATAATTTATATATATAACTGGAACGGGTAGGAACACAGCTTTGCTTCAGCTTGAAGAACTGTGAGTGGTGCAATTTCAGAAATCTAACCGGCCAGGTGAAAAATCCAAAATTGCACACACTCAGATCAGCTTCAAGCTGACAAAAGGTTGTGTGAAGACCTGTTCCTGTTATAAATCCAAATTCCTTGGTTGCACTTTTTAAATGTTTGTTATGCATCCCTTTTTATATATTTTAGGGCACTACCTTTTCAGGTTCATTGAAATAGCACGCCGTACATGGGCAATTTGTGTGGCGGCTTTTGCACTTGAAAAAAAAACAAGCGCCGGGCCCGGGATTTGAACCCTGGGAGTCTTGCACGCTAACCATTCCGCCACAAGCTTTTGCTCTTTGGGTGCACTTACACTATATAGGATGTAGTTCTATGATATTGGGGATTAATCGATTATATTAATTTATCAAATATGCGAACAATACCACAAAAGCAATTGTTTGATTCAATCCCAATATCAGAGGCGTTAATGCATTTACCTATGCTTCAAAACCTCACCTACTGTCATAAAAGACAATGGCCAGATCATTCGGATTTAAACTGCTCCCAGCGCAGAATGTAATTCCAGAGTTCCTGTGGCCAGAAGCGGAGATACTGAAGAGTGGGAACGTGGCATGGCTTTTCACGGAGAAAGGAGGGCATTGGGATCCATTTTAATTTCATTTTAATTTTAGAATGTGGATGCTTTTGCTGAAGTACATATATTTCAATGCATCTTATTAGATAATATTTTTCGAAAGCAATTTTGTTTTGTCCACAGATCTGTAGAAGTGACTATACAGTATACACATCTGTGGATTCAGCGGATCCACCTGATTCCGGACCTTGACCTGGGTCTAAGAAAATCCTGGACCCGCTCTTTTCTAAATAGTGCCACAATATGGTGTAAATTCAACAAATTAGGCAATTTTTTTAGTTTCATGGATCCCAATATGTTTTATCTTCCTAAACTTTTGCTTGTCAGCTTCAACCAGGTGAACATGGAAAAGGAACCAACTTTGCCCAACCAAGGTTGTACCTTGAAAAGGATAAAAAATAATTTAATGGGTAGCAATGTGTACCAGATAACAAATGAGTCAGAGACATCTCGACTATACTATCTTTGACCAATCAGAAAGCTCATAACCAATTATATACATAATCAAGGCCAATTTAATGTTTAAAATTCCAAGCATAACATTAGGCAAGCCCCAAATTCAAAAATAATTAATAACCCATATTTTGTTAAACTAATATCTTCTAATCCCATTTTTAGCCCCGCAAAGTCAAAAAGGACCAAGGTGACAGTTTTGACCATTCATATAATTAGGAAAGTATCCTTACCATGACATTAGTATATCCACTGTGCAGGTAGACCTGTCTCCTACTATCAATGAAACTTGTTGTGCTATATCCAACATTCCATTTTGGGTTCATGGATTTTTGTGTCTGGCCTATGATGGGTTAAATATTAGTCCTTCATTGGTTTATTAAGCACTTAGTCTAATCATGGTGCATACCAATGATAAACTTTAAAGGTAATTCCATTGATGAGTAAACCATGAGTGAAAGACTGTATTCAGACCCGGTACGAATGTAGGCAGTCCCTGAAAATGAATAGAGAGCTTTATATTATCTTTTAATATAGTCAATTGCCCCCATTACTTGTATAACTAACAGTGCATAAATCATATTATTATTTTGACAGCTATCTTAAATTGTTACCTACATTTTTCTAATGGACAATTCTTTTCCTTTCCCGAGGGAAACGTTACAAATCTAAAAAAGAAAGAAATTGTATTTATTTAAAGCAAAATTTGCAAAACATCCGGATAGGTTATTATCCGGTTATTAAAAACTGCTACTGATATTATGTTAAAATATTGTCCATTCATTTTACATGAATACAACTACATTTGTTTTGAAAAGTCAAAACTAAGGTAACTCTAGAAATTACGATAAAATAAAATTGCATCTTAACTACTGCTAAAATTACATTTTCCCTCAATATTTTAAGAATTACTTATCAAAATTATTATCAATGTAATTCTTCTCCATGCTTATACACAATAATGCTTGTTTGAATCCAAAAATTAATTTTGAATTTTTCAGGGGTAACATGAGGCAATTTTGATTTAACTCTTATTTTAATGTAATTTCCAGAATTACGTAATTTATGACTTTTCTAAGCAAATTTAATTAAAATTCTTGAAAAAATATACCTAATGGCTGGTTTAGCCATGGTTTTGACATGTTCAAATTATTGTATAATAATTGTACATTAAGTTAGAGAGCTCCTACATGGGAGGAAAAGGAGGATTTTTTTGGTTAATTCACCAAAAAACTTCCAAAAAACTTCTGATTTCCTTCTTGCTATTAGAGAATAAGAATAAGAAGTTTTTGGGGAATTTTCCATTTCCCTTCCTCCTGACACACACTCACGCCTTGTTAGCTGAAGACGTTTTTTGGTTAATTAACCAAATAACTTCCTCATTCCCTCCAGTGTAGGAGCTCTCTAAATAGATAAAATAGTTTGCTACCCATACACTTAATACGCATATTTAACATTCTGTGATTGTGTGTATGCTTGTGAGCTGAATACTTGCAATATTTCCCTCTACTGATCTGCTTATAGCCAGGTAATTTTAACTCTGTTGATGTACATTGGGAGGCCAGACAACTCCTCGTTGAAGAACCTGATTTTAAACTCCTAATACGACCTGAAAGTTACAAGTAAGGAATGCATTCGAATGTATTATGTATACTTTAACATTATTTTATGTTTGATATTAAGAGCGGTTTGCATGAACAAGGACCAAAGTCCCCAAATTTTTTTCCCAAAGGCAGGGGTTGTGACTGGTCACCCAAAATTGGACCTATATTAGGGGTACTTGTCCAAAAACCTCTACAGTGCATTTAATTTAGGTCTATTTTTTAGGCAGGCCAAATATATATTTTATCCCATTTAAGTTAAAATTGATTATAATACACTAATTTACCTAAGTACAAATCCTTATTTTTCAAAACTTTTTTGTTGAATTTCTTCTCTTTTCCATCAGTATAATCGTCTAAGCTAAAAATATAATCTATTAATTTACAGCATATGTTACTAAGTCCTAAGAAGTTTCACTAGTTGTAGTGTGATAATTTGAAGCATCATAAGACCCTTATGTAACCTACAGTAATATAGCAGTAGATACTCGCCGAGCCAGACTTGACTAATATTGCAACATTATTAGTCTATGCTCAGCAGAATCAAATGACTTGTTTGCTGGGCCATTTTTGCATAATTCTGCTTAAAATGGAGATTTACTTAGTGAAATCTACACTCAAGTATTTGTCAATCATATAACAAGAGAATTATGCAAAAAAACGGCCAAGCAAACAAGTTCATTAACTTACCTTTCCGATTTACACCCCTCAGTCTTCTCAATGACCATAAACTTCTCTCGCTTCGAATTAGACCCCTTGAAGCAATGGTCTCCAAATTCAGCCCAGCTTCCTCTGCACTTTGGCTTGGACCTGGTTGTAGTAGTTGTTGTTGATGTGGTAGTTGTGGTACTTGTTGCACTTGGTGTTGTCAGAAAAGTGGATATTTTCATGTTGCATACATTGTTCAAACATGTCCTATAAATATATATGGATGCTGTATTGTGTCATGAACTATTCATACAGTCTCTGCCTTAAACTACACTGTAACCAACCTTTTATTGGTTTCAACATATGTTCTTGCCATACTGTAATACCTTTGAAGTAAATTTTATGAAGTAAACTGTAATCCGGAGTTCTGCTAGTTTAAGTTAAATGCACGGATGTCTGTAGAAGACTGCTACAGACATCCCTGGCTAGGGACATCAGTCTTAGCTAGGCATGTGCGGGTACCCGAATCCGGATCCGCACACGCGGATCTGGCCTGGATCCGCACCGAAAATTTTCGGATCCGGATCCAGATTTTTACTTAGTAAACCGCCAAAAATCCTGAATCCGCTCATCATTCTCTAATCTTAGCCAAGATGATGGGTGAATATGATCCAGTTGTCCAACCCAGAGTCGCGTTAGTTCTACAAAACCAAATTACTACCTACCTTGGCGGCGTACAGTCACCATCATTAATGCAAGAGAGCACCCGGCAGATATTTTCTTCCTCTGAGCAAGTCTCTCCACAGAGGCATTCAGAGTCCGTCTTACACGGAGCGGAGGAGCTTCGGGACTGTGGGAGAATCATAGCCATTATACAGGGTGCGGCGCGTAAAATGCAACCAAACTTTCAGACACTATTGCTCTGATTCTATAGTAAGTAGAAACATACTGAGTACCAATTATGAAAGCTTCAATCATTGCCATTCTATTGATGTAAGACATGTAGCACTCAATGGCATGATAATCTCTGCCATGAGCAATTTCATTCAAGCCCTTTGAAGCCATATAAGTATAGTCACAGCCAATATATGAGGCTAGAGAGTGGTTGCATTTAACACGCCACACCCTGTATATTCAACCTTTTTCGATTACCTCTATTACTGGTCTGCAGCAACCCTGTCCCTTCGAGTCGCAAGAGCGATATTGGCGGCGAGACATGAAGTGGTCAACATCCTAAGGACATTATTATAATCAAACATATTATTAACAATCAATACCAAATTACATCTCTTAGGCCTAAACTTCAGTTACATTCCTAGAAAATATAGTTTGTTACATTTGTGCAGACTATTCGTTAAATATTACAATTAGTTATTAAGTAAAGGTCAGAATGCTTTTTTTAAATTTAATCAGACAAGCTGCAAATTAAATTTTATTGCATATATTGGCATTGATCAATTTATGAATAACGTTAAGTACTACAGTAATACTGAAGTAGTCTTTGATAACTGATACCTTTCTATCCACATTAGGCCGATATTTATGGTCCCCATTAGATGTAGTGGTAGTTGGGTATTGTGCATCGATATTAATCCGGCGAAAGCTAAGCTGCTTTCCTGTAATATACACATATTAGCCTTACCATAGACCACTGAATTGTTGAAGTGGTCTATGGCCTTACACAGTGTTGTACATCATATTTCAATGAATATACATATTTCATAAATAATGTTGGCTTGTGGCGTAAACTAGCTCCAAAAATATTTAATTTTGCATAATAATGCCTGCTAAACTAGTGTGAGCTAGCACGTATAGCGAACAATTGGTTCATTTATATGTGAAACTACAGTGATGTACAATTTTAACTAAACGCACCTCCTTCTTTTTTCTCTTCCGAATCCGACTCCGCGATCGAACCGGAATCTTCACCATAATCAACTCTGAAGGAATACAGCTCATAATCATCCTGTGAAAGGAGAATATTAAACTACTATTCAATGAAATGTTTTATAAATGATAAACAACACAAACTGTATTTTAATGTAAATATTGAATATCTAATCAATTTATTAATACCCCGCCGAGATTTGTTGTGAAAAGTTGCGACAGTCGCACTATTGTCCGCATTGCAGCTGTAATGGGACTGTCGCAATGCAGACTGTGTCACAATAGTGCAACTTTAAGGTAATGAGCATGTGACAATAACAATTCCATTTTTTAAGTTCTTATTATCCCGATTTCGCCCTTAATGGTGCGCTATTGTCGCAATGCAACTGTCGCATTGCGACATTAGCTGCAATGAATCTCGGCGGGACTTGTATCCTAACGGTTTCATTACTATTAATCATGCTAAATACTCCTTTAACTATAGCTAGCAATATCCTACGATATTTGTACTGCATCATCATTACCTCTTGACTTCTTGGCTCCCTTTCGATACTATGACTATGCTCATCATATTCATAATTCCCGCCAAAACTTGTCCCATCTGGAGCGCAGGTCAGTCCAGGCAG
>LR142587.1:0-10296 GCA_900659605.1 Tisbe holothuriae
ATGAGTGAATTTACTCCTGCATGGGTAAGTTAAAAGTGACTGCCAAATTATTGTTGTCTACCCCTCAACATGCATTCCATCAAAGAAAGAAAGAGTAACTGTTTTTGGCCAGAGTCCAACACTATTAAAAACGCAGAGGAAGAACTTAACAAGGGTTTCAGCCAATGAGGAAATAGTATTTTGGCTTAAGTACTTCCTGTGGCTCAAAGGGACCTTTGAGGTTTTTTAATAGTTGGACTCAGTAGTATTAGTCATGGAAGATTATTATTACTTTAGGGGACGTACCACAAAAGATATTAATAATGGGCTCAGGTCCCCTGAAGTTATGGTTAACAGTGATGAAGAAATGATTCCGTACAAACAATAAAACTGCAATTGTCTGAAGTATGCATGTATGTCTTAGGAAAGCGGGAAATATTTTCTTACCTGCCTTTGTTTAATGTTAAATATATAAAAGGGTCTATCGGTTCTAAACTTTAGAAGGTCCAAATTTTCCATTAAGTCAATAAAACTGACTCATTTATTAGTTAAAATCGGGAGATTTTGTAGCATTCCGGGGATCCGTAACTATCCCTTGTGTATACCGCGTACCGTATACATACATTTACTGTGTTTTGTTTAAATCCAACAATCTGGCATTAATCAATAAGAACTACAGACTGAGACTGTAAATAAATTTGCTCTCTTGCTACCTTCCTTTTAAAAAAATCTATTTTAAAAAAGAATAATTTAAAAGCGCGAGAAATGCAAACCAATATTTTCCGGATAGACCTTGGTTTCTACAGACCATGGCTGCAAGGAGATAATCATAAATGAGAAACCTGAAACCTTTTTGATGATAAGTTGAAGGAGCGGTATACAACTCCACTCAAACAAGTACATGCGATACCTGCTTTGTATTTTAGATAACTCTATAATTTGACTGTTAAATTATCGAATGTAAAATATGTTCTCCCACAAACAAAAGAACAGCTCTTGTGTATCCTCCAGCCATAGCATAAAGCCCAAGTGAAATGTGCCCTAGTCGTATTTTCATTTAAATTCTGTTCATTTGCCACACCTTTTGCCTTAAACAGTTTTTGATTAGATCCAAGGCGTATAAAGAATGAACTTTATGCGCCTTGATTAGATCAAAAATACGCGAAAGACGTTATGCGTCCCAGAAATTGAAATTTTACTTCAGCCACTGAAGTAAACTTTGACGCTATGCACTGCAGCTGTGAGACATGTGACACGATCTTTGAAAAAACGTTTTTTGCTATATTTGTGGCGTAGAAAAACTTTTATTAGTTGTGTTTTAGCATAAAATGTCTCTGAACAATTTTTCAAAATTGGTCAAAGAAGATCCGCGTCCTCTAATACAGTGGTCATTGACTAAGAGTAGATGGCCAAAAATGGACAGTTTTCGTTTCCAATATGGGATGTACCTTTCTAGAGCAATAATGCGAAGGTTGGCAGTGTAGTCAAGTCTTGTTATTACAGGTCTAAAGCTAACATGTTAACATATTAAACGACCACTATTTGGTGGCATAAAGTTAACACAATAAACATGACTATTACCAAACTAACATCTTACTTAATCAGGAAAAAAGCTGCTTTTAAATATATGCAATATAGTTTAGTTTCAGATTGTACTTTCATCCGTGTTTCATCAGTATAGACAAGATTCAAACAAGCTTTTTGTACACGAAAACTTTTCCAGTTTACGCCTGAAAGAATGCGCCGAGCATTTAATTGAAGGCTGTAAAATGTTGGGAGAGATAAAGCAACAACGGAAATGCTGAAGGGAGAAGAAGTTTGGAAGATGTTACTTTGCCAGTTTGAGAGACCTGTTTTGGAGAGAATATAAGATATTTAGAAACAGTTGTATTAGTTTATACTGTTTAAACTTATACTTAAGACATTAATATATATTATACCCATGTAGTTAGTTAATATTTTATATTGTTCTTAACTTTTACTTACAGCATATGTGTATATTATATATGTATATATAATTACTATACTATTTATGAAAGTAACTTGTGTAAATACTATATACTATTATATATATTTCCCTGTCAATGTAATGATCCTCTTCTACAGCCCGTCTTTTGCTAGAGTAATGCAATGCACAATGGGCTTCTTATGGAGAAAATTACACTGAAACGTGAGTCTTCCACTGTGCACAAGATGTTTTATATCTTATACAATGTTACAATTCCCTGTAGCGTTTGATGATTTCCCCGCACTAAAGCCCATCTTTTGAGTCAAAGTAAAAGTTTTTTTGTGTGTCGCCCTGTCGTCGGCAGTAGTTTTGCGAGAGGAGGAAATGGAATCTGGGCTTTGCGACGACGTTCTTTTCAATGTGTGATTTGTACACCAGTCCTAGCTTTTTTCAAGGCTAAGTTGGGTAGATTATACAGTATTTTATACAGCAGTAGTTGCTCAAAATGTTGCTATTATTGTACATAGTTGATGACATAATAATGGCGTATATATCAAAAACTTAGATTGTTAGTGTGCAACTATAGCTAATTTTAGGTGAATAACGTGTGTCTGCTGTTGAAGAATAACCTGATTAAAAGACATCCTTTGTTCCAAGAATAAACTCAAAAGACGACACACAGAACTAGATGACAAAACGAAACTAATTCAAGGACACTAACAAGACAAGTTCTAAAAATACCCTTTTTGTCCAACAAAACTAATTCGACCTTTTTCTCTCTCCTTCATCTTACAGGTGTCTGCAACCATCAACCCTATTAATACAAAGAAGAACAAAAGCGAAGAAAAAACTCATTTCAAAGCATTTTTACCCCTCACTTCACGAGAAAAAATAGTTTTTTTGCGCGCACTAAAGAGAAAGCCAGCGAGCGACGCGGACCGTAAAAAGAGAATAGAAAGCCACTGTGCGCCGGTGTCCACTGTGCTCTCTCTCGTGCTATATAAGGGGCGGGTTCTGCTCTCTCGCTACTGTGTATAAAAGAATAATATTAAAAAATAGAGCTGAAGATCAGCTGCAGCGGCGAGAGCGATTCGCACATCTGCTCAAAAAAGCCGAAAATCTTTCACGGGGGTGGAAAGTTGCTTTTTAAAGTGAGTCAGAGCGCTGGGGGAAACACCCTTGAATAATTAAACTCGGAAAATGAACGTGAACAGGCCTTAAAACACTTATAAACAACAACAACATGGCGATTGAGACGCTAGTCAAACCACATCGGAAGAGGAGGCGGCGGAAGGACATCATGTACATTGTGCCATTGATGTTGTTAATGCATTTGATGTCAGTGGCTGGGTATGAAACCGGTAATTGCTTCCAGTACACGGATGAGGCATCGTGGCAGGCTGTGTTTAGGTAAGAAAAATATATTTAGATTATTTACCAAGAGATCTAATTTTATTTAATAATGTACCGGTCCTCTTTACTACTGTCAACCACTAATTTAACTGTATACGTGTTTAAGTAGCATTTTCTTAGCTCTAAAATACATTTATGCAATCTATTTGCCATCTAACCATATTGTTTAGATTTTTCAACTGAAGCTGAACTAATAAATCCTCTTTATGTTCTCCAGATACAATGCAACTGCAGCTTCTGTGGGCGTGAACGTTGCAGCTGCTGGGCCCGTGGTGGTTGGGTGTCTGCAGGAGCAAGGAGATGCTGCTTCTGCTCAGTCTGAGAATGAGGAAGGGTTCGTGTACAGTTTTGAGGTGCTCAGAGCTACTGAGGAATTGGTCTACTCAGATGAGTTTGAGGTAAGAATATGATTTCTTAAACGACATATATTGGTAAAAAAATGGTAAGGATATCCTGAATAAATTAAATAATTACCAAGGTTCCACGCTATAGTATTTCCCTTCCATTTATTGGCGGGGTAAGCAGCTGATTTGAAATTAATATAATTTAATCATTTAATAGCTGCAACTCTCAGCAGTGAGCCAGTGACTAATAAGTCATAAAAATAGTAAACATTTATGCATTGACCTAACTTGAAGGCAGGCAGATATTAATGTCTTATTTTCCGCACAGAATGTATCTACAACATAACAGCAGCTGATGCTTTTGTTTCCTTTTCCAGGCCTTAACAGTTTCCCCCTCCACCCTCACCAGCCTCCCCACCGACCCCTCCCTCTCCTTCAAATACCTCATCCTCCCAGGCAACTACACCATCAAGATCACCCTCGACTGCATCGGCGACAACTCCAGCCTCTGCTCAGAGCTGGACGATGGCGAGGAGGACTTCAATGCCACACTGGAGGTTGAGAGTGGGTCAGAGCCGGTGGCTGTTGTGGACAGCTCGTCGGAGGCAACTTGTACGGAGATGACGGCAACTAACAGGTACATAACCAACCTCAGTTAGATATGTTTAGTCCAAAAATTGGCGAATCTACATAATTATCTGCGAATTTTAGCAGCAAATACAACTGGAAGGCGATTAGAACATATATAATAACTGGCTTTTCTCTACAATCAGGTACTTCCCTGACGCCAGCACCCCCTACACCGTCTCCACCGGCCTCCACGTCAACGCAGTCAGCGCCCGCTTCACCTTTGCCTTCCCAGCATTCGACTGCGGCGGATTCGTGGCAGGAGAACTCGCCACAGTCCAACTCCTCAGCTCACGGGTCAACTCCAGCGCATGCGACCCGGACAAGGCAAACATTGTCAATGAATCAGCAGTTGAAGTCAGGCAAAATGTTGCATCATTGGAGCTACATGTGGAGTATGAGACACCGAGTGTGTCCGGGGATCGGTTCTACTGCGCGCGGATTGTACGGGATCAGCATCTACTGTGCGCAAGGCAGATTGCACGTGATAAGCGGAGATTTGTCGGCGTCCGGCCGCGGATTGTCGAATCCATTGACAAAGCTAGTGCCACCGGTGCCAGCGGTATTTTCAACAATGCAACTCTGCTCCTGGACGAGGCTGAGGATGCCTTGTTTGAGTTCCGCAGTCCACTGTGTGTGATGGTGTCTGAGCCGGTGTTCCTGGAGTCGCGGCTGTTCCTGGCGGCGTACGTGCCGTTCTGTACAAGTCATTTCCGGTGTGGGTGGTTGTATATCGCGGTGGTGGGGGCCGTGGTACTGGTACTGTCGTGTACGTTGGCGTGTTGTTGCGTGTACTGCAGGTGAGTTTTGATGGTAATTGTACTTTTTCAGACAAATTGTCATGCTTCAATTAAGCTCTTTTATTATTTATACGAGTCGTAGGAGGGAGTTAAGACAGCTACATCCTGGTTTGTAGGCGTACATTGTATAGTGAATAAAGGAAGCCATACATATTTTAAGGTCTCCAAATCTGTTTTGTAGCCATAGTAATAGAGTGGAGACAAGGGTCCGGTTCTTGTGAATTCCAGTTATCATATTAAGACTACGACTTTTTAATGATCAGGTTGGCAAATGCTGCTAAACATCATATAAGTGTCTATATAAAAGTTAACGTTATAAGCTTCAAAAAACAAACGTCGGAGAAGAGCAATGTAATAACAATAACTTAGTGAAAACTACGACATAAACACAGAGTTATATAACTGAGCTATGTTATAAATCTTTTACTTAACTTCACTTAGAATTGTAAAAAGTAATGAATACCGAGTTATACAAAGTTATTATTCCTTATTTTTCAGATGCTGCTGCCGCTCCAAGAAGAAGCGCCTCCCCAGCCACGACGACCGGGAGTCCATCCCGTTCGAGGGTCTCTGTCTCAACGACACCGCCACGGGGACGACTCAGGTGTTCCAGCCGAAGAAGACGTGGCTGGAGTTGCACGAGGAGTGGGATCGGGAGCCGCCAAAGAACCCCGGGAAGATCCTGTTCTTGTACTCTCCAGATAGTCCTTCATTTAAGGTAAAACTATATTAATATTTAAGGACCTTTATTTCGTACTAAAGACTACAGAGAAGTAAAGCCATTTTAAATATCATTATAAAAACATAAGCCATATATGATCTAAAACGGATGCAGGTCGTTGGGCTCTTCCATGGTATTTCAGTGGTCTATGGTTTTTCATTAAAATAATCTGCCGCAAAGAAAAACTTTATTTAGAGGGCTTTGCTTAAAAGATACAGATGGTGTACTCCGCACCATTTCTAAAATAATACTTATTTTTACTTCCAGGAACTTCAACTCGCCTTCAAAAGCTTCCTCGAGCTCGCTTGCCACTGCGTCGTCCTCGATCTCTTTGACGACGAGCTTCTCAACGAGATCGCATTCGATCCGGAGCTCTGGCTCTCGAATCTGCTCGGGGATCCGGACTTCAAGATCGTGGTGATGTGCTCAGAGGGAGCGTATAAGCGGCAGCAGGCGTTGCTCGATGGGGAGGTGCTCAATATCCCGCATAACTCGACCATGGATGGGTTGTTCTCGGCAGGGTTGAAGTTCATTCAGGTAAACAAATTAAAGTATAGTTATACATGTATATTGTTTAGTACGAACCCCTCGTCTAACACAAAAGCTTAGAAAGCAATATAGTCTTGATTATGATAGTGTACTTCTCTGTAAATATGTTAATAGTTGTCTTGGTAACCGTACATGCAGTATATATAATGGACAATTTGACCAAATATTATGCTAACATTTTTATTACCAAACTTCAGGACAAGCATGCCTACGACTACAACCGCCTGGCCCTCGCCCGCTACGAGATGCTCCACCTGACGTCGGCCGACTTCCGCCTGCGGGAGATGGTGCCCAACCGGGAGTTCCTCGTGCCCACGCAGCTGCATGACCTGTTCTGCTGGATCCACTCCTATGACCCGTTGGATTTGATGGGGAAACCGTGGGATAGGTAAGGATTTAGAAGATTTGTACATTATTAAACAGCTTCTAAAGTAAGTATAGAGTTGGCTGACAAGAGTCACAGGACATTCATTCAATGTGGGCTTCGAATTAGTTATTTAGTAAGATATTCTACTGGCTAATTATTGCCATTTAATCATAAAATGTTGTCGTTTAATAATGTGGATACGTATATCATAAAATAAAGATACTGCACCAAATGTTCTGCTTATTGACTAATTGAACTTAACATTTCAGGTACCACCTTGAGTTACAATTACTCCAAGATGCCCTCAGAACAGCCCGCAAGGACCCAGGCAGACGGGCCAACAAGTAATGCAAGAAGAGGGATCTAGGTTACAGTAATAAGCAAGCAATTACAATGTAATCTGACTAACTAAAGCAATTGCTTTCATATCAATGAACATCCTCGTCTTCCGCCGATGTTACATAGCATATATTTCAATGCTATTTTTGCCCCCTTTAAATACCGTATTTTTGCATTATGTAGACGTAAAAAGACATATTTTCAATACCCTCAATAATAATGCAATATTGCTCTCAAAGTCAACTTAATTTGCATTTTTAACAATATCATTCATATTTTTGTAAACCACGTAACGCAAGACTCAATTCACAATATGTTTGCTTTTTTTAACGCCCCAAGTCACAATGATTACGTTAATGTACTAACAATCTGATATTATAATTGATTTTGTCACAAAGAATAACGATTTTATGACGATTAATACGCTTTAATTAATGTTTTTGCATCCAATCAGTTGTAACGTTTATTAGATCAGATTTAGACTAAAAATATAGAGAGAACTATTGTGTAACCGAAATCAAGGGCCTCCAGTGAGTTCTTATTAACGGAAATTATGATATTATACGACAAAGATTTATAGGACATTAAAGTTCTTCTCTGGATAAATATACGTAGCACTGTAATCTACGCGTATCGGAAACAGCTTTCCGCGAAATTTTACTCCATTTGTATTAGTAATGACGAAGGGCGGAAATGGAACATTTAATATCTTTGTCATCATATCCAATGTATTATAATTATGTTAAGCATAGCACATTCAGTTGTTCTGCTTCGATGGCCACTCCTTCCTGTAGTTGGAATCGATGGACACAGTGGTGTCAAAGACGATGTAATTGGGGTTCTCATTGGACCATGGTGCGAGGGTGGGGAGGTCGCTGCCGGACGGGGTGGGAGTGCTGAAAAGAGGATTTTATACATTTAGGCTTGACATTATCAGTGTTAAGGGTCATCTGTCAGTCTAATCTCTGTAATTCAATTAATGTAATTCATTGTGTCTACTCCTGTATTTAGGACTTTATATATGCAGTCCAAACACAATATCTATGGCTATAGTAGGATCCTGCTTATGGAATTATCTTGTACTAATAACAAAACGTACATTGGTATTTTGATAATTTTGTCTTACCCATACACAGCAAAGTTTGAGAATGCCTTCGTCATGGCGTCCGAGATCCCCTGTTCGTCCGGAGTTAGATGCCCGTCAATGCACTCCATCCACTCAGCCTTGAAGGCGCCGTTGTGGTCAGTGACGCAAGCCTCAGCGCCGAGGAAACCAACCTGAAAAGTTGTAATTTACTCGATGTGTATGTATAATGTTAACGGTTGCAAATCCGCAAGGTTTTTCTAAAAGAGAGAATATTCCCATATTTGGAAAGTATTACCTGGTCTACACAGTCGTTCCACGCAACACCGAGTGCGTCAAAGAATTCTTGCTGATCGCAGAGGATGAGCGGGAGGGGCACGTCGAACAGGTAGAGAAGGTCGTCGGCATGGGCGCACATGACTGAAAGGTAAGAATAGGGCACAGTGTGTCCGCACGCAATATTCGATTTACCCAAAAAATTCCAGATTAATGCTTGTATGTATTTTAGAAGCTCTATATTATAGTAATATTAAGTTATTTTGGATCTAACTTCTTTCTAACACAAAGAAAAATGATGATGAAGTGGTCCCTGTCAGAAAAAGTTGAAAAATATGCAAGCTCAGAGGGTATACAGTTTTTGTAAATTACAGTTTGAAATTTGTTGATAATGTTGAATTAAATTTTGTTTTCCTATGTAAAAAGAGCTAAAATTTTGTATTCTGCAATAATATTTCATACTTTGCTTCATAAAGTTTTTGTAAAATCTTATTTTACGTTAGCATTATTCTAATACAAAACGTGTGCTTCACGTTTTGATCCGGCTAGTTATCATGCCATCGAGTGCCACCTTTAAAAATAAGTTAGTCATCTTTGCCGCGTTTTTGCGGTCATTTTGGTGTATAGAATGCCTGTCGCACTTTGTCGCGAAAAATTCTGTAGCACACTGAAGTTTACCAATTTATGGAGTAAACTGAGACATTTGGCCAAAAGGGTTGATTTTGAAATCCATAAAAATGGCTTTTCTTTCTAAAGAAATACATCAAAAACATCATAATTTTGCTTTAAATAGGCCATTATATTAATTTTGATTACATTGTAAAGCTATTTTTGCTGTATTAAAGTTTATGTCAAAAATTGCATATTGCCTCCTCAATAGTAACGGACACACTGTGTCATTTCCACTTTTAATAATGGAACTCATGTTCAGGCCGCACGGCCGAACTTCTATATATATAGGTAGCTCCATTGAATAGAAAAAAGCAAATAACTTGCCATGTGTATAATATATGTTTATGCAAGAATTATAATAGATACCAAATTTTAATGCAATATTAACCTGGTCATCATCACCCTCTGGTCTTGGGTAATTCCAAGGTGTGCACCCACAAACCTCCCGACTATGCTTCAGCGAGCAGTCCATGTAACATCCTTTTTGTGTATACTTTTCAAATATGCTATCAATAACATCATTTTCATCATTCAACCGACATTCTCGTTTCTGAATATCCAGCTTGTCAAACTCGCTTGTGGATGAATGAACAGTTGCCTGCTGATTGACAATGACATTCTGACCTAGTAAATGAGTTTGGAGCATTATAATATTGCAAGTTTGAATTGCGGGCCGTGTATAAATGGTAACTTTGAAGTTTTATCTTTGAGAATCAACAAGTTCCATCAATATTTTGGCAGCCAGTAGCATCCCGAATTTTTTTGGAACCTAACTTTGTCGACCCCAGTACAGTAGTTACTGTACTGGTAAGTTTAGATTTGAGTAGATCACTAAATACAAGAGAGCTGAGGTATTTTTCTACTTTGCTATGAGCGGTGGTCAAGAACTCATGCAAGAAGTGTGTTCTCCACTGCACTGTTTGTTTTCTGCTGGACGTTTATTGACACAAATGAAGTTACTTCTGCTTCTGGTCAGCTCAGTCTGCCTAGCAGGAAAAAAGAAAGAAGTCTTGGACTTTCACCAGGTGGGTGGAAAAATTATCAAGACTACTGAGTTATTATAGGGAGAAAACTTACCCTGCCAGCCCTGCAAGGGCTCATCTCTCTTTTATTCACAGAGCTACTCTAGGTTACCTTAGTAACAAAGTATTTTATTCTGACCTGGTTTGACTTCAAA
>LR142588.1:0-10296 GCA_900659605.1 Tisbe holothuriae
TCAACACCTAAAACTGGACACCCAAAAACTGAACACCCTTAAAACTCAACACCCTACATACTGAACACCCTGTCAACCCAACACTTTAAAACTGAACACCCCTAAAACTGAACACCCTCACAACTAAACACCCCATTTTTTAAATTCCCTTAAGTGCCTCTTACATATTTTAAGTTTGATAAAATATTGGTATTTTTCTTTAATAATTTTCTCAAAACATGAAGTGCTAATTAAATTATGATGCAATCTCTCCTTATTTGACTTGTATAGTTAAGACATAGGCATTTAGGTGTTCTCATATAATCTGGCTTGTTTCTATATTAGTAATGTAATTTTTTGTCACGTAAAAGTCCAAAGACTGTATTGATGGTAATATTTTTTATATTTTAATTTTTATATATAAGTTTCTTATTATTATTTACATCTTCTTGACCTACTTCTCTTTCTTCATTCTTTTATGATTGTGATCAGTTGTATTATAAAGGTTTACTGGGTGCTCAGCTAGGACTGATAGTGCATTATTATGGGTGTCAGTTAGAAATGGTATTAATTTTTTGGGTGTTGAATTTTAGGGTGTTCAGTTTTAGGGTGTTCAGTTTTAAGGGTGTTCAGTTTTAAGGTGTTGAGTTTCAGGGTGTTGAGTTTTAAGGGTGTTGAGTGTTTGGGTGTCCAGTTTTAAGGGTGTTGAGTTGTCAGGGTATTCAGTTTTTAGGTGTCCAGTTTTCTAGGGTTTTGAGTTTTCCGGGTGTTGGGTTGTCAGGGAATCAAATGATATTGGATCATAAGACCCTTTCAAGGACTAACCAGTCGTTGCTCTGCAACGGTTACTATGTTATAAAGTAGACTACTAGTACTTTAATCTACTACCAATTTAACCTATTTGTCCAAAGCAGCTGCTGAGCTCTCTGGCTTGTTTAGATTTTCATGTGTATGCCACAAGCAGCAGTATGAACTAACTACTTACGTTCCAACGTTTTATATGTTCATCCAACAAATGGCCGCTAAAGAGAGGACTTTGCTGGACGAATCTCTTCCAAAGTTATGCATTACATGGTTGGATGCTATGTTAAAAGCGATGAAAAATTATACATTGACTTTTGGTTTAGATCAGTTTGTAGTTGCTGAGTCATCTAACAATTTTATACGACTGCAACCTACTGTATAGTTTTGTTACTACTCAGATGGATCTTGTACAGGCAGAAACAGGAAATAGGTAAGCTGGGATGCGAGTGTGAGAAAAATATCATGTCCCACTCACAACCACGTACTTAGCTGTCGGAGAAGAGAAAATTGCCCTTAAATATTTCTGCGTCAAATGAATGCAAATGTGCAAATATTTTGGTATACGTATAACACATTACATTACACTCAAGCAGAATATGGTATTACCAAAAATTAGCTTACTAAATCGTAATTAACGCCAAAAAATCACGACCATTAGTAAAACATGGAAACTGAGCTTCCTTTATATATAATACCAATGGTCATGATTTCCTAACGAGTGTATGAACATAACAAAATATATACATAGGTATCATGGTGAACATTAAATACATTTGAACAACTGTCTAATGTATTCTATTTTCTTCAGTCAGAGTGTATTTAACGTTAATGACACAATATAAATTAGAACAATAACCCAATGATAGAGAGTAAACTTTTAAGAGATACGAGTATATTGAGTTGGTTATATGACAGACCCTTGCAGCCTAGGCATTTTCATTGTTGTCTCTACCAAGTTGCATGCATATAAAGTCATAAATACACGATTTATATGCTAGGTCGCGAGTAGTAAAAACGCGAGAGTAGTAATAACGCGAGGGTAGTTAAACGCGAGAGTAGTAAAAACGCGGGAGCAGTAAAAACGCGAGAGTAGTTAAACGCGAGAGTACTCAGTAGTGAAAACACGAGAGTTACTGTAGTAAAACGCAAAATATGAGGCCAGAATAAATTAAAGAGTATTCTGCCATAGGAATCATTAGTATAAATTATGGTTAATTAAGTACTCTTTACACTGATTTCTATGCACAATTTGTTCAAGCACATTGAGGTGCAGAATTGAGAATATGAATACAGCCATGAGAGTGACTGCATGTACTGTTAGTCTGTTATGAACCTTCCCTTTATGTACTTTGAGAGTATATTTGAGAAGGAACTCTGAGCTATTAAAATGATATTTTCTTAGGTTAACATTAAAACTAATGTATTAATGAACATTCCATACTGTTAAAGTTGTGAACCTTCTTTATGTGAATAATGAGACTAAAATTACTATTGGTATATATGTCCTATCATATTTACATACTGTTTCATATGCTCATAGTGCATGTGACAATGTAATGGAGACCTGAAATGAACTGCAGTCTAGCATGTAGTGATCCAATGTGCATACAAAGTGAACAGTTCAGTTGAGCTCCATGTGCAATTTGAATATGATTCTATCACACTCCTAAAACGCTACAACGCACTTTTTCAAGTTTCACCGGATAACCTCAATGTACAGGATCATGTGCAGAAATGTGTATAATGTAGTAGTAAAGATAAAATCACAATTCTGCACTAGTTATGCTGGACCAGTCCCCAATGTGCAGGATCATGTGTATGGGTGGATTCAATCTCATTGTTACACTTTTGATGCTTCATATCAATGTGCAGGATCATGTGTGTGAATGAAATGCACTATTAGGATTCAATCGCTTTTGCTGCTTCATCATATCACTGTGCACAATCATCTGTGTCAATTATATGTATTTGGGATTCAATCACAATGCTACAATTATGATTTTTCACATTGATGTGCAGGATCATGTGGTATGCCCGTACCCGTACCAGGCCTGTTACCTGGGCTAGGACAAAGTAAGGCTAGATGTCTTTCTGTTGGGTAGGACACAGTAAGTCTAACAAAGTAAGGGTTCAGGATAGGACAAGGTTAAGGGTAAAAGAAAAAGGGTAGGACAAAGTATGGGCTCCTATGTATTTCAATTGGTTCAAGCCATGGTCATGCACATTGATGCGAAGCATAAAATTGCAGCAAATGCCACATTTAACTATATGCGCTGCACGTTGTACATTGTCCATTAATTAGTCACTCTCACACATTTAATTATATGCACTACATACCCTTGCACATAAAGCATTAAGTGTGCAGAGCTAGTGTTGATGGAATTCATTACATGGCCATAGTCATTGGGTGTGTTCATGACGTAAACCACTGTTAGAGATTTTTTATTGCATTATTGCATTACTTATACAACTACTCTTAGCGTTTTGCACTCAATCTCGCGGTTTTACTACTCTCGCGTTTTTACTACTCTCGCACATTTCCTCCTCGCAAGTACATAGGCTCGCGCTTTTACTACTCGCGAGTTGACATTCGGACCATTTTATTAACCTTACATATATCTCCAATACAGTTTAGGGACAATCTAAAATTAAAAAAGGATCACAGTAACTATTCTTATTGCCAGGGACTGTAACAATTAATTATAGACTTATCTAATAATATTATAATCTAATAAAATCATATATTCATTCAAAACACAAAAGAAAACCGTTTAAATAATTAATCTTGCCTATAATGACATACAAGGCTCTCTGCAGTTAGCTCAAATAGGGCCAACCCAGCCATACCATTGAACTCTTCTGAATAACCTCACAAGCATTTAGCACTTTCCAAAGGTTACCACTAGCTGTTGCCATCCAACATGTGCCCAAACCAATGATTACATTTTACATACAGAGAGAATATTTAGTCACACTAGATTTGTATTTATGCAATACTTATGTTGGTTTACTGTATAATTTAAAAGTCAAACTGTGCAATTTTACTTTTAACTTTGTTATTATATCCCAGAATAGGGTATAATTTATTGATCTATTCCTTAAAATAAAAAAAGATAATTTTCTTAGTTAAATATTTTATTATCAATGTAAAATATTAGGTCCATGTAGTATATATATTTACTCAACTATGCTAGTGGTCTACGTATTAAATTAAGAGGTACTGTTATCAAAAGAAACTCAAAATGTACAACTTCTTTGAGTCAATAATTTTATTTGTTTTGCCGGGCCCTCCACAACACTAATAGACTTGTGATTAGGAGCCAGATCCAGTAGATAATTTCAATGATTGACATGAGGCTGAAGCCAAGAAAGAGGCCAAAGATTCCACCTGGAAATAACTGAATACTATTAAACAGTACTTTCATTGACCTTTATGCAATAAATCAAAATGAAAATACTTTAATACTGGTTCACTATAAATAACTATCAATAACATTGGAAATGCATTGTTAACTACTGTTAATGGTTCCTTCTGAATTTGCTACATGTAATTAAGTATGACCAATTTGAAAATTTTGTATACAGTAGATATTTGTATATATTCAATACCTTTTAAAGAGATTCCTAAAAGAAATCTGCAAACTGGAGACTATTAGTTTTTGACATTATTCAATTACCTATTATTCCAACCTGATCCAATAGAGAATAAGCCACAGTCAATGTGTATGTCTCAACCTTCTCGGCACCTACAGTCACCTGAACAAAGGCAACATCTTGGCTCAGCTTGTGCTCACACCAAGATTGGAGACTGGGATCCAGGGTCCGGCCAAACATGTTGCTCTGCCAGAGATTGGTCTGGCGGTAGAACCAGGAAAAACCATCAGCGGGATTGGAAATAGAGGTGGTGACTAATTTCTGTAAAAAAGAGTGTCTGGTATAAGCAGATTGACTAATTATAATATCAGTTATGTAATGCTACAGAAAATATCAAATCACATCCCAGGATTTTTCCAGGCATCTCAAATGGAAACGAATATTTAGCAATAATATTAGTAGATTAACAGTCAAAATAAAAGTAATACACACTAACTAACATAATTAGCTTTTTAATGACTCCATAAAAATGTCTAAATACAGGGTTAATGCAGGGTTATAGCCTGATCTACATTAGTGTTAAATTCTTGTAACGTGATTTTATAGTGTACTGTTTAAAAGGTAAGATCAATTTTCTAATCAATTGTTGTTTTGAAATGCATAGAACCACTTTCATCTAATTGAAGTCACTTAATGATATAGAACCTCAGGAACTCTTGTTAAATAGTTTTAACATGTTATTTTGAAATTTAAAGTTCTTGAGATTAGAGAGCAATATTCATTATCTCCAATGATATGAAACAGGCCAGGAACACAATGCTATTACACTTTCTCACCATAATATTGTCATCTTCACACTCAACTACAGGATCCAGACTCATAGAATCAACCTGGAGCTCATACATGACATTAAAGCAGTCTGTATTGCAGTGGGAGCAGTTGGAGTTGGCATCAAATCCTTGTAACATTCTGGTAAAGTCACCAGTGAGGTCTCTTGTACAGAGTGGGAGGCTGTGGTCATGTCTGGGGTAGTCCCAAGGGATGCAGCCAATTGTAGAGGATGTCTAAATGTAGCATTTAAATGTAATTATTATTATTAATACTTTTTATTGCATAAATGTAGATTCAGTGAGTAAAAAGAATCTTATAATTGGAAATGCAACTAATTATGCTATTTTTGTAGACAAAGTGTAGTTTGAGACAGAATAAACAGATATTATTTTGTGGGATGCTAAGTATATTCAGGCCATATTCAATATTTTAGGTAAGTTAATTTTGTACAAATAAGAATATATGACAACACCTACCAAGTCTTATATATATATTGTATAGTACCATTCCTTAAATACCTCTTTGAGAGCACATTCAAATTGACAATTCCTCTCCATATTGAAGGTGAACAAAGAACTTTCCGCATCTAAATCATTCTGGAATTCATTGTTTGTGGAGCAGCCTCTTTCTGAGACACTATAAGCAGTCACAACACTATTAGCAGTGATTTTCCAAGATGGTTTGACTGTGAGTTTGGAGGAATGTCCGGGATATATTGTAACCTTTATATGGAAAATAAGTGACATTTATCTCATTTTAACATTTTGTTTCTCAACTTACCTGTTCAGCATTGGAAATTAGACTGTAGTCATAAGCTGAAGATACACTTAGAGTGAAGGTTCCACTACTTGAACCAAATATTTCAGTCTATATGAAAGTTAAAATACATTTCAAAATATAATTGTGTAAAATTAATGATGGTCACCTGATGCGTGTCTAATATTAAGAACAGTCCATTTCTTGGTCCTGTTGAAGAAATTTTCAATAATGTGTTGCTACTTGAAGTGATGAATGCCTCTGAGAACAATTTTGACGTTGAAGAAGGTTTCCAGATAATAGACTGACTTAGTACATTGAATGAGGAGCAGATACCTCTGCTGGTCCAAGTATGGTGGAAATCAGGGGAACAGTCCTGAAAAGACAATGAAAAATTATGAATTTAGGGTGAGCAGTATCAGATCATTTACAGAAGATTAAGTACACAAAACTTATGCAACCTTCCAAAGCTTGGAAAAGGAAGAAAGAGCAGGTTAATGTAATGAGGAACGCTACATAAAAAAATATTTTTAGATGACAGGGTATAAGGTTCCAGTAATTTTTTGTTCGACGCCTCACGGTTCCCAGCCTTTAATTTAAGTATGGTCGCACTGTCAACTACATACTTTTAAAAATGAGCTTATTGTTCCATATATTGCTAGGCTCCTATTACTAAATATAATGCTTGTTTCCAGCGCATGAAATATTGCTTCTTTGGTACCTTGTTTCTGTTTGTAGATTATATAGCTCCATTTAACCACATCTTTCTTAAAGCTCTAGAGCTCTTTTGAAACTTTATTGTTTCTCTTCCTATGGACGGCTGAATACATTTTCTGCAGGTTTGCCTGTTCCACCTCACTTAATCATTACCTTTTCATATTCAGTGCTATTAAACATCACAAATTCCTGTTGAAGTAATTCACATTGGAGTATCATATCAAGCCTCCTTAAATCTGGATTTTCAGCCAAGGTGCTCTGTTTGAAGCTGGAAGAAGAAATACACTTTCTTTTTTAAACACTAAGGTACATAACGTAAGAGAGTTATGCAAGCGAAAATATTATATTATTTTGAATTTTTAATACATTATTGACTTTTTATAACGATGCGCATTGCGATGCATATTTTGATGAATATCTTACCCTATTCCCAGGTCCCCAAAAAGGGATTGATTAAAAACTTCACCCAGAAGCTGGTCTTCAAGTATGCCCACATTCGCATTGACCTAAAGTGTTACAGGTAACTTTTTTTAAAAAAGTAGGAAAATATGTCACTGTATTAAAGTAAATTACTACTTCTGCAGATAGATCAACCCTAATTCCATTGCTATATATTTCATACAAGAACAGTACAATTTCAGAAACATTCCAGGACTTTACCACTTCACATGCTATACCACATTAAGAATGCATTTAAGAAATTATAGTTAATGCTAAACGTCGTATATTTTTATTGTTAATTACTAATACTCATTTTAAGATGTCTGGCAAAATCATGTGATGTGTACTGAAGTACTGTGCTGAAGAAGTATCATTAAAGGTAGTATTTCGATCTACCATAGAGAGTCTCATAATCTTCATCATCTCCCCCAAAGAATCTCTCAACTTCCATCCGTAGAAATTATCCTCATAAGCCTGATCAATATCCTCCCTACCAAGGTCCAGGCTGAAGAAAAAGTCGCCATTCGAGCCACCTTTCAAATGTTTCCGCATGAGAGCTTCACGAAATGTGACAACATCTAAAAATGATATAGCACTTATACCTCTAAAGACACTTTTGACATACTTTAATAACATGTTATGGCCATTAAATGCGAGGGTCTAAAATGGAAAGTATTTTGTTAGTGTTCTGCAGAACATACTTCCAGTAATTGAACTAGTATCCACATTTGACACAAGTTGCCCTTGAAACATCATTGCCTTCATAACTGTATCGTCAATCCAGTATCCAAATGCTTCACTTGAATCATTGAGATTGTTTTCTCGCCAGTGCTGAAGGTGGGTGTAGAACACATGTTTGGAAGCTCTTTCACGGAGTGTTAACTCAGACCTGCAATTTTTTTCAGGAAGTGAGGGAAACAACTGTCAAACACTGTAAAAGAGAGAAATACCAGCAGATTTAAGCCACTGAACATTGTATTAAATATTCACATAAAAAGTAAACGAGCTCAATGTATTGGTATTGATTGAGCCTGTGAACTGATCAATTCCCGGTAAAAATGTTCTTGATTTATAGTTTTATTTGGTCCTAATTTGGAGTTTTCTTTCAGTTAGTACTAACTACTACACTGACGTTAAAAATGTAAATGAAACTAGGCCCCAGAAATTGTTGTTAAGCCTGGCTAAGTGACCAAAATAAGTGGTTGCTTTCCTATAGAATGTAGTCACTGTAGCCTGGAAGAGGACTGGTAGACACACAAAATAATAAAAAAAGAGTATATCAAAAAGTATTTAGTTATATTTTCTTTATATACCCTAACCGTCTACCTCTGGATGCATGGGGCACCCCTTCACCCGGCCCCCCCGCCCGCGGGCCCCCACTTAGGGGGCCCGCCCTCGAGCACCCCCTTATCGGGCACCCCCTCGACGGGCACCCCCTCACGGGGCACCCCTTTTTCCTCCTTTCAGGAATCCCACCGGTATGCCACCTGCCAGTGACCCAAGCAGCTAATTTTGACCCCTCGCCGAGGTCTCCTGGCCTTCCTGTGCCCCGCACGCGCAGCGAGCGCAGGTCACAGGGAGGGCGGACTTTAAGACTATAAATAGCCCTTTTACTATACTATTGGCAAGGCAGTTGCAATGGCCGTGGGGTATAGTACTGGAGAGTGGTACAGGAGGTTGTTGGTACGATCCTTCGCACGCCTATATATTTTCTTACCCATCTTGGTAATTCAACTGCTCTAATAACACTGGCAACTCCAATAAACTGATGCCAGTCGGTCCAGTATCCAATTTCAGAATACTCGTAGTCAGACGTTCCATCAACTTATGAATTAATAGTTCTATGGAACTGTCTTCATGACTGTCCAGGTCATAGATGAGCCTGTTTTCAGGGATGGCAGCGTCTGGGTGGAAAGAAGAGACAAGGACAGTCTCTGCAAACTATAACAAAAACAGTTTATAATATTACACCGTACATTCAATGTAATTTCTACAATTACAAAAGAAGGACGGATTATTTTTATCTAAACCCAACTTTTGTACCGCGTACCACCAGTACCAGTAACTGATGATAAAAAAAATCATTTCCCTTTTGTTATTGATGTATCACTTTCACTCTGTCCTGTATTAATAAAGTTCGAATTAGGCAAAGACCGTGGGGGAATGGTTAGCATGTGAGACTCCCATGCAAAGGGGCCGGGGTTTGAATCCCAGCCCCAAAGCTTGGGATTTTTTAAATGCACCAAAAAGCTGCCACACAAATTACCCATGTGCGGCGTGTTATTGCAATGAAACTGAAAAAGGAGTTCCCAAAAATAAAAAAGGATGCATAGCAATTTTTAACGTTCTAATTTTGTTACATTTTGCAGTAGACTCCCAAGTCCATTGCCATTCTTGCCTTCGAAAAATCTTTTCATAATCACACCCTGGTACGCTCTGCGGAGAACATCCTGGCATTGAGTTGAGTTCAAGCATTCACCACTAAACCAAACATCTTCAGAACCATTTAGGGATTCATTTTGGCTGTTTGGGATAGTTGTCAAGTTTTGGATTTGCTCTGAAATATGTTGACATTTCTTCATGAGCCCTTGGAGTAAGTGTTTACCAAGTTTAGTAAGTTTACAATAAACATTGGCAAGTTAGCTAGTGACATCTCATTTTTAAATAACCAATTATTGATCTTTTGTGTGTCAGTTATATAACTTTCGAAAATGTAGTACATTGAAAAGCTGCTGCAGGAAATTTGTAAGATTATAATGCATTTTTGTACATACCAACAAAATTTTGAACTTGGCATACTGTTCTTCTTCTCGATTGGCAGTGGTCCGAAAATAATTTTGGACCCTAGGATATTACAAAAATAGTTACAGTAACCATTTACGGAAAGGAATTGAATAACGACAAAAATATATAATTTTTCTACATTGAATGCAACACATTACTGCTTCGGAAAGAACTTGGCAAGCATATTTGTGCTTAATGCTAAACACTCACTCAATAAAATCGGGATCTGTATGAATATCATATAACAGCAGCTAAGAGTGTTTTGGATCTTTCAGCCAATTTTACATCATACAAGGGCTAGTCATCCATCGTCGAGACAAGCTAAATTTCTCTCACTTTTCACTAATATAAACATTAAATTTATGGTTTGACATGTAAGTTTTGAGCAAG
>LR142589.1:0-10276 GCA_900659605.1 Tisbe holothuriae
GAATACCGCGTTGCCTCCTTGCAGGTTTAGAAAATGCTCGTTTGTTGTTATTTTGAAGCTATCCCTCCAAATGTTATGCCAAAATCACTACCTGCCTCTGTAATACCTGTGTTAAGGCAGCGGCTAAGGAGCTCTCCCCCAAAAGCAACAGCTGCGCAGCCGCGCCTTATTCATATACACACAAGTTAGGCGTTTTCAAAACAATATTTGTATTCTTATTAAAAATGAAGGGTGTCTTCTGGGCTGGTGTCCTGGTACAACTCTACTTCTCCATTGACCAAGGTACGTACAATTCCCATCTTGTTAATATTATGCTGTCAGACATTCTTGGAATGGTTTCTTAATGACGTGATTTGCTCGTACTTTTTGCCGTGACAGCCACTTAATTAAGCTTAAGCACCGGCATAATTCCTTTTAATTAGAAGCTTCAGCAATGTACGTGACACTATCCAGATTACGTTCATTTTCTCATTTGTTTGCTCTCTTTATTCAGCAATTGGCATCAAGTGCTTCCAATGCAGCTCGACTGAGGATCAAAGGAAACCTACAGGAGTCTGGTCGGAAGATCAATATACACAAAACAGGTATAGACACAGTGTACTTAATTAAGGAAACAAAATAGTGAAAATACTTATACAGGGAGTTAACTACATCGCAGGAATATTAAGATAGAGCGGTCATAAGTCACTGTACGAATAGTTTAAAGAGTTTCTACGTAGATGATCTAAAGATTCTTTAGAGCATAGTAGTTGTTTGTTAAAATGACAAACAGCGCCTATTAAGACAACATTTTTAATGCTGTAAACGATGTTATACTTTGTTATTTCATTAAAAATTATGATACCTTTCAGATATGAGGACAACTGCGGCGTCTACTGGCCGTTCGAATCCGAGCGCAACATCCCCGTCGAGTGCAACTCTGACGAATCCCACACCCCGGGAACGTTCTGCGTCAAGATTGTGAAGCAGGGGCCGAAAGGATTCATCTGTAAGTTGAGTCAACTCTGCGAGTATTGGGTTTTTATCGTCTTTGTAGAAATATTGAGTATGCCATAGTATTGGCGTTGTGTTTTAGTGGGTGCATATGGTGTATAAACGTACAAGTTCTATATTGAAAGTAGCGGTCTTACACCACAAATTAGGTAGATAAAATGGGTAGATAAAAGGGAAAACGATTATTTGGAGTGGGATACACTCTTTTTCTCTATAATGAATATTTAAGTATTCCCGTACGCTGTCAATTTTTGCCTCATCATTGCCTTAATGAGGACGTTTAAATACACTCTAAACTTGGGCGAGGCCCGCCGAGATTGGTGGCATTGCCGCCATTGCGACAATAGTGCGACTGTCGCAATGCAACAATAGTGCGACATTAAGGGCAAAATCGCGACAATAAAGATTTTCCTGTCCTTATTGGTGCATGCTCATTACCTTAAAGTTGCGCTGTTGTCCGCATTGCAACAATCACATTAAAGTCGCAAAGCGGACAATAGTGCGATTGTTGCAACTTTTTGCAACCAATCTCGGCGGGGGTAGCTTGATTATTAAATAAAATTTATTATGCCCTAATATCACTCGTTTACCTGGAAGAACCAATTTAATTGGCTAAAATCAAGGTATAAGCATTCACGTCTCTGTTATATAATATCATTGTGTATATCAAATTAAATCTTTTTCAGGGGATGGCCGTTGGCGTCAAGTGATCCGCCGCTGCGCCTCCGTGTCCGACACGGGCGTGACGGGCGTGTGCAACTGGGGCGTGCTCGAGAACGGCGTCTACTGGGAGGAGTGCTACTGCTCACAAAATGGATGCAATCACGCGGGAAATCTTAAGTAAGTTTATAAAAACATCTCTGTAATATCTGGTAGAGACATCCTTGGTTTATATGGGTATGCATATGACATATTTAGGATTATAGGACATTTCGGGTTTTAATTTGTCCAAAGTGTATGCAAGTAGCCATTATCCCCAGGTTATAATAAAAGACAAACTTGCATTATCCTTAAAGTTCTACACGTATAATATTGTACAAGTTTCCGATTGAACTACCGTCCCTTTTTCTACAGTTTCTATGTTTTGTAAGGATATATTTCTCCATGATCTCGTACTATGTCTACTTACAGAATCAACTTCAATCTACTCTCAAGTCTCCTTCTTCTGCTGCCCTTGCTACAGTGGACTCGGTGAAACCCATTTCAAAGGAATCAAATATCTATTTTTTTGTACTACTACGAATCGATCTCAATAAAAAAGGAAAGTTGATCCAAACATATATTTTGTACTATAAGTTTTTTTCTAAGAATTGTGCATTGAAGCAATACCCATAAAACATGAAATGAAGTAATAGGACACCTGTAAAGACAATACATATGGTACAAATAGTAATTTTATAAGCCTATCACGAACGTTATTTTTGCATATCAGTACGTGCAACGCGCAGGCCGGCTTTCTCCGCCATATCAACATGAAAACAAAATCAGCTGAGCCGCATAGAAAGCGAACTCTACGTACAGCTACTACACACAGCAGCTGGCCAAACGACAGGAAGCACAATAATGACGTAACTTGTTCTGTCCTCTTCACTTATCACGGAATGTCATTCCGAACATGGAGTGGTGCACGACTCTGCTGTGGAACTCTAGCTTGACATGGAATGATACCACGGCTGAGCCGGACTTTACGCAGTGCTTCCATGATAACGTCCTAGCTGGGGTGCCATTGATAGCGGCTGTGTGCGCGGTGCTGCCGAGGTTGTTGTGGCTGAGGTGCTGGGCTGGCCGGCGTGGCCGGCGTCTGCCAAGGACATGGCTGAGCGCTGCAAGATTCACCTCTATGATACTCATATGCATTGTTTGTGTTATAGAATTCGGATTTCAGGTAAACGAACTGGAACGTTTATTGTCATTTGACTCATAATTGCACCATATAATTCAAGATCCAACATGCCATGTCACTGTCAAGCATCCTGTCACCGCTGTCATGGCTCATGACCACCCTCATTGCAATGGCGCTACACATGACGCTCCGGTCACGCGGTCACGTGACCTCAGCGCTCCAGTTCCTGCTGTGGCTGCTGATGCTCTCATGCCAGTCTGTGACGCTGTTGTCCCTGGTGCGGTTCACGCCGGGGGCGTGGCGGGTGGATGAGCTGGTGACTGGGGTGGTGAGGTGGGCGGGGCAGGTGGGCGTGTGGGGCATGTTGTTCAGGGCTGATGCCAAGGGGAGGTATCAAGGGCTGGAGGAAGGTACGGATTGACTTTTGTTATTGTACGTACTATACTTGAATTTGATTCTCGGAAAATGCATAAAATCAGTAGTTGCTCATTTTCCTTAACAATTTGCATATTTTAAATCATATTCCATCCAAAGTACTAGTTGTAGCTACAGGTATTTTCGTTTTATATCCAAAGTATCACAACTTCAAACATGGAATTCGAGTTTTGAATATCTTGTTACAATGCAACTCCAAGCGGGTCAGTTCGCAAAATACATTTCTCTATTATTATATTATACAATTTCCCCTGAAATCTTCATTGAATTATATTTTTTACCCAAAGTTCTTGTAATAGTTGTAGCTATAGATATTTTCGTTTTATATCCAAAGTATCACAACATCAGACATGGAATTTGAGTCTTGAATTATCAAGTTGAATATCTTGTTACAATGCAACTCCAAGCGGGTCAGTTCGCAAAATACATTTCTCTATTATTATATTATACAATTTCCCCTGAACTCTTCAGCTGCAGTCTTTTATGTCTTCCTGTTCCCGCTTGGGAGTCATTTGGCCCTTCTTTTTTCATGGCTCCCGTTTTGGCTGCATTGAATAGATTTGCATCGTTCAGCAATTTCAAGTCATGCTTGACGAAGAAGAGGATGAAAAAAAGACCATCTTTTTATACGTTGTCGTAAAAAGAGGGTTTAGAGTTTAGAGGAAAACCGTTTAAGCTTTAATGCCAAAAAGATGCAGTTATGCAGTGGATCATAATATTTTGATTCGAGCGCACTAACAAGTTTCATAACTTGATGTGGCTAAAATATGTTGCTTATCAATGACTGAATTTGGTTAAAAAAATCCTAACATACATATACTATTACTAGTTTGAAATATGAGAAACCCAATCTCATATTATTAAATACCCTAGCATCACAGTATATGTATTAATAAAGCACATCTTATGCTCTATACACAAATACAAAAGCCTTTCTTTCCTTTAATTAATCAAGGTCGCCACCACACATCTCTTTTCCTGAGAAATTCTGTTTTAATTATAACTAGAAGACTAAAAACTTCACAAGTCTGCACCTGATAGTAGTACGCAGTGTGCACTTCTCTGTCTGGAACCTTCTTTGGTCAATATTGACCAAAAGTTCCTCCTCACGTCATGATTCAGTGTTAAAAATAATGAGAGAAGAGCTTTTCCAAGGAGTTTTCTTCAATAGATTGCAATCACTTCATTAGGAAGTGATTCAGCTATATTTTGGAAGAAGAGAAAAATAAGCCTCCAATATCAATTTACTCAGTCTCCCTAGGGAGGATGAGCAAGCTTAAATGTATACATTTCCAAGGAAAAGAAGGCTGCATGCATCTTGTATGTGTAGAGTAGTTTGTTGAGTTACAATGGTCAGTAATGCAAGGCATAAAGTAGAGTGCAAGCTTGTGGCGGAATGGTTAGCATGCGAAACTTCTAGCAAGGGGCCCAGAGTTTAATTCCCGGCCTTGGCGGATGGATTTTACAAGTGCACCCAAAGAGCTGCCACAGTCCCTCATGGACATGCCATTTTGCCGTTCTATTATGTACAATGAACCGGAAAAGGTAGTGCCCTAAACTATATAAAGAGGGATGCAAAGCAAATATTTAAAATTGTAATAGTTAGACTCCTACTGCATCCATCTGTAGCAATTCCAAAATTGCAACGTAATTCCGGAAGGCCGTAAGAAAAACAATATCACAGAGCTTGTTGCATCCGACATACGTCTGATGCAGGTATTGTCTGGAAGAAATGCCCACATGATGGATAAAGACGGATCTCTCTTTTGTACGTCCGCCATATGATGAACCCCAAAACATATTGTGTAACAATGATGAATGATTGGGGTCGGTCAGCACTTTTTATGCTACCCGCCGAGTTTCCCTCAAAGTCCGCGTGAAAGTTCACGCAGTAAACTTAGCGTGAAAGTTCACATCCGCAAGATTAAGATAAAGGAGATGCAAGAATAAAGTCTATTTGAAACAGCACAACCCCCTTATTCTTGCACCGCATTTACCTTATTCTTGCATGTTAACTTTCACACAAAGTTCACGGCGTGAACGTAGCATGGAATGAAACACGGCGGGTAGTGATTTATTCCAGTTTTTATACAAGTTCTGGTTTCTATCCCCATGCAATGGCAGTCACCTCTTTGTTGTTAGAATATTAGCACTTCACAAGAAAATGGAGAGAACTACTCTTATGACCCATATGGTATTAGTTGCCTAGAAGCATCTAAAACATCAGAGCAGTCATTTTTTTTTGCATATTTTAGGCACTTCCGGCAAACCCAGCCCCATCCTCACGGCCTCATTCCCATCCAAGCTGGTGTTCGCCTGGCTCGACTCCTTTGTCATCAACGGCTGGCGTCGACCAATCACAGCCGAGGACCTTCACGATCTGACCAATGAGGACAGACCTGAGCGGGTCAACGCGGCCTGGAGGCAGATCTGGCCCAAACACCGGTCCGTAGTCAGGTCGCTCGTGTCCCTCATCGGAGCTGAGTTTGCCAAGATGAGCGTGCTCAACTTGATCATGGTGTTTGTCGGGGTGGCGTCGCCGAATTTGGTCAGCAGGTTTATTCACTTTGTAAAGAGTGAAGAGGCCGAGTGGAAGGTATGTAAAAATAATGAAAAATGAGATGGCATCGGATGTAAATATTTGTTTTTGCTTATTTGCAAGTAACGAGTAACACTAGACAGCAATGTTGTAGTTGGATACCACCTCATTAAACCTATACTGCGAATTATAACAGCAATAGACCATACTCACATATAACTTCCAGAGTTAACTTACCACTTCAATTATAAATTAAATCTACTGCGAATGGTTATGTAAGACTACATACTCCAATAATATAACTTGTAGGGCTACCTCTACCTCTTCCTCCTCGTCGTCCAATGCCTCACCCGCACCCTCCTCATCAACGTCTTCTTCACCTCCTACAACTTCCTCTCCCTCCGCGCGCGCACCGCCCTCTCATGCGCCGTCTACGAGAAGTCCCTCCGCCTGTCCGCGTCCTCCCGCCGCCTCAAGACCTCCGGGGAGACGGTCAACCTCATGGCAATCGACTCCCAGCGTGTCCGGGATATCATCCCGAACCTCGGGGTGCTGTGGTCGTGTCCGCTGACAGTGGCGCTGTGTTTGTACTTTCTCTGGGGGTTCCTCGGTCCGGCGTGCCTTGCGGGGTTGGGCGTGCTCCTGTTGCTAGTGCCGTTTAACGCCACGTTGGCCATGTTGATGAAGCGGTATCAGAGGGAGAATATGAAGAGCAAGGACTTGAGGTTGGTTAATGTAATTTGATAAATGCAGTTATAACAAAGTGCTTTCGTTTTTCTTTCAGGATCAAAGTGATGAGTGAGGTTCTAGACGGCATCAAAGTGCTCAAATTGTACGCCTGGGAACCGTCGTTTCAAGAAAAGATTAACGGCATCAGAGACGTGGAGATGGCGAGTCTGAGAAAATACTCTTGTTTCTTAGCTGTTCAGGTATAAAAGCCTTTGTTCAGGGTTTCCATTTAAAACATTGATCTCAACATGAGCCAAGGTAAATATAAGAGACAAAAGGTTTGCTTGCTGACGGCTTCAGCGAGAGCAGCCTGAAAGCTAAGTCTGTAAGGACTTATGAGACACTTATGGGGCATTTTACTCTTTGAAGTGAGCCAAACTGGCAACCCTGATTGTGTTTTATCCTATGATTTGTTGTTCTTAGGCCTTTCTTGCAACGTCCTCCACCATCATGGTCGCCCTTGCCTCATTCTCAACGTATCTCTTCCTCGACCCGGCGCATCATGTCCTGGATGCTCAGAAGGCATTTGTCAGCCTGGCATTCTTCAACCTCATGAGATTAGTTCTCTCGCCACTGCCAGACGTCATTGCTCAACTTATGCAGGTACTTTTAACAGCCATATTCAATTTATATGCATAACTAAGTCCAATCATAGGTTCAAGTCTCAATTGAGAGGCTCAACTCATTCCTAAACATGACGGAACATGACCCATCAGCCATAACCCATTACGAAAATGACGACTCAGCCGTGGATATTAGACAAGCTTCATTTTCATGGCAGGGCATCGACTCAGATGAAATCAACCTGCGAGATCTGACGCTCAGCATCCGCCGCGGCAGCCTCGTCGCCATCGTGGGACCCGTGGGCAGCGGCAAGTCCTCCCTCTTAGCCGCACTCACCGGGGACATGGACAAAGTCCGCGGTGATCACGTCAACGTATCCGGCAGCGTCGCCTACGCCCCTCAGCAGCCGTGGATCCAGAACGGCAGCCTTCGCTACAACGTCGTATTTGATGATAACAAGCCTGTGGATGAGGCTCGGTATGCCAAAGCGCTGAGAGCGTGTGCTCTAGAGCCGGATTTGAGCATTCTACCCGACGGGGATATGACTGAGATTGGCGAGAAGGGAATTAACCTATCCGGTGGCCAGAGACAGAGGGTCAACCTTGCCAGGGCTGTCTATAGCAACAGGGACGTGTACCTGCTAGACGACCCACTTTCCGCGGTGGATGCCCACGTCGGCCGGCACATATTTGAGACTGTCTTAGACAGTCAGGTTGGTCTGCTTAAAGACAAGACGCGTGTGCTCGTCACTCACGGCATGACATACCTCCCAGTTGTAGACGAGATCATCGTGGTAAGGGACGGGAAGGTTGTGGAGCGCGGGACGTTCAAGCAGCTCCTTGACGGCGGAGGCCAGTTTTCACAACTGCTGCAGGATCATGTTTTGGATGAGGTTCATGGACAGCCACAAGCCCCGCTAGAGAGAGCATTGAGCATTGCGGAAGATAGTGCAGTTAGAAATACCTCAGCTCCGACTACAAGGCTGACAGCCACGGAGACAGTGGAGACTGAGGCTGTCAACAGCTCCGTGTACGCCTATTACATACGCGCGCTTGGTCTAGGCCTCATGGCATGTGCGTTTGGCGGTGTGGCCGTGCAACAGTCGCTTATGGTCGGCACAAGCATGTGGCTGGCTAGGTGGTCAGTGGACCCCAAAGCGGCTGAGCCAGCTGTACGGAATGAGTACCTTGCCATCTACGGGGTGCTCGGCGCTCTGGCATCTGCTGTCACAGCGGCTTACGTGCTGTGGTCGCTGCTTGGAGGGCTCAGAGCGTCTAAAGTGTAGGCTGATGAATATAATGATGTTGAGATCGTATAAGATGATGTATTTTTAGGCTCCATAATGAGATGCTGTCGAGTGTACTTCGAGCTCCAATGTCTTTCTTCGATACGAATCCCAAGGGGAGGATAGTCAACCGATTCTCCAAGGATGTGGATATTGTTGATTCCACGCTGCCTGGTATTTTTAGAACCATTCTAGGATTATTCTTTCAGGTAGGCATTATACCTCTATAATGACATCTTTTTGTGTACTCTGAACTGTAGAGCCTCTTAACAGGGTTTACAAGTCAAGAATTGAGTATATGGATAAAAAAGCTAATTTTACACTAATTTCACTTAGATCCTGGGCACCATCTTTGTCATCAGCTACACCGACCCAGCCTTCCTAGCCGTCGTGGCCGTCCTTGTCTGCGCATACGGCCTCGTCCAACGCATCTACGTGGCCACCTCCCGCCAGCTACGCCGCCTACAGTCTGTCCAACGCTCGCCCGTCTTCAGCCTCTTCAGCGAGACGCTGTCGGGCGTGAGCACCATCAGGGCGTACGACCGGGAGGGGGATTTCATCGCGGACATGGAGCGGAAGACGGACGACAGGCTCAAGAGTGAGCTGCTGACCATGCTGGTGACCCGGTGGGGGAACGTTAGGTATGCTAAGCTTTAACACAAGCATTGGGAAGAAATTACATATGAATGGTAATTCTTGAAATTTTCATGGAAAATGTAATTCTCAAGGTAATTCAGATGTAATTCTATGTTATTGGAATTCCTAGAATTACGTAATTCTTGACTTTTCTGAACAAATGTAATTGTAATTCTTGCAAATAAATGTAATTTCCCAATGCTTGCTTTAACACCACCGTAGGTCATTACTAAAGTATATTACAGGTTAGAGCTGATGAGCACGCTTGTTCAGTTCTTTGCTGCGCTATTTGCAGTCCTGGGCAGGTCCACACTTGATCCTGGTCTTGTAGGGTTGTCTCTGTCCTATGCCACTCAAATCACGGTGGTGCTCAACCTGCTCATGCGGCGGTTTGCAATGGTAGGATTTGAATCCTTAAAATAACAACATAAGCTTGACAATGAAATTACAGATGGAAATGAACATGGTGAGCGTTGAGCGAATCCAGGAATATCGGGACGATCTTGAACAGGAGGCAGATTGGAGCAGACCTGACAACGATCCATTAGAGTCCGAGGACGGAGAATTGGTATTCAACCCTATAACGTAATAACACTTTTACCCAAATGCTTATGTTCCAGTCTTGGCCCCATTCCGGAAGCATCACATTCTCCGGGTACTCCACCCGATACCGCCCCGGATTGGACCTCGTCCTCAACGGCGTCGACTGCACAATCCAGCCATGGGAGAAGATTGGCGTCGTGGGCCGCACTGGGGCAGGGAAGTCATCACTGACAATGGCCCTGTTCCGGATACTGGAGTCCGCCGATGGGTCCATTTCAATCGACGGGCAGGACATCTCAACACTAGGATTGGGATTTTTGCGGTCTCGGTTGACCATCATACCTCAGGTGTTTATGATACGTATAACTAGCAACATGGGGGCCGTGGTAGCCGTGGTCGCAAGTCGCTTGGACCCTGTGGCCCAGAAGGTTGCAGGTTCAAATCCCCCCAGTTGCATGATGATGAAAAACTATAATCACGGCATTCTAGTGAATGAACCAAAAGGTAGTGCCCAATAATATACAATAAGGGATCACTAGAAAAATATTTTAATAAACTAGCAACATTAGTCTGTTAAATGAGTTTTCTTTCAGGACCCGGTTCTCTTTTCCGGCAGCCTCCGATTCAACCTCGACCCGTTCGGACAGCACTGCGACCACGCGCTCAGCAGCACATTGTCCCGGGCGGGCCTCGGCGCCACGCTCCCCCT
>LR142590.1:0-10293 GCA_900659605.1 Tisbe holothuriae
GTGGAGCCGCGCTGCTCCTCATTCGGATTGGCGCGAGGGGGACCTCCCCTTCCTTCTCGATTAATTCCCACATTTGGGGGCAAGTCAGTACGGGGTCGGGACGGGCCTGCTCGGGTTTCTGCTTGTGCTGGTCGTCTACGTTTGAGAAGAGCTGTAATTTCAGGTTCTCTTTGCTTCCAGTCCTCCCAGAACTTTCGTGCGTTTTCGGCCTTACGGTATTGCTTGTTGCGTGCTCGATTGCGAGCTCCGACCGTCCCAATTTGTCTGGCTTCACGACACATCCTACTCCAGTTCTCCCTGTGGTTCGTTAATTCCTCTTCTTCCATAGGTCCCTGAGATATGAGAAATTGGTGAAAATCGCCCCTAGATATGGCTAGTATTTCTGTGTCTGTGTCGTTCCCGTCCCCTTCAGGGGGTGTCACGATTGGAGGTGCATCCATGGGTATGGGTGGTCCCTCACCCTGTGCTTGCTCGTGCTCTCGGTGGGAAGGAGGACCTTCTGTTCTCCGAGCCTGGTTAGATTCTTCGGGGGCGTTAGAGTAAGATCCCTGTGAGGCGGCATTAGAACGTTTCCCTTTCTTTCTCCCTCCCTTGCGAGCCGTGTAGAAAGCCTCTTCCTCTTGTCTAATCTCTTTGCTACTAGGTCTGGGGACTTGGGATCGAGTACGCCTAGCTAGAGGCTCCCCTTCAGGTGGAGCCTCCTCGTGGTTCTCCTGCGTGAGGTCGACCGTATCCCCCATCCTAGTGGTTGAAGGAGTGCTTGTAGGGTTGAGCCTAGGTTGGTTTCTATCCTGTACTTGATTCGGGGAATTCTCCCGGGATGGAACGACTTCATTCATTCCCTCCGAGGCCATGGCCAATAGCCGGTCGATGGTGGAATTACCTTCCTCTTCTGAATCCGTTTGACTCATCCGTCTTCTGAGTCTCGCGCCGGTGGCTTTCCGTTTCTTCCTCGTCACTACTCCCCCCGATTTCATCTTCCTATCCGTGATTTGTTTTACATGCATCTATAACTCTTGTTTTGCATCATTTTATCATCCGATTTCTCTCTAACGTCGTACGACCTTTCCTGGCCGCAGCCTTGGATTGGTCTTATGACATTCGGTCAGCGCACTGACCGAAGTCGTTTGTAGACCTGTTGCGGGCGCACCCGCTTGGGTCTGTATATCTTAGTTTTGGTTGGCCAATGTATGGCCTCTTATTTGAAATCGACTCGTATTGACCTATTAGTCGGCGCACCTACTAATGGTCAATTTTATCCTTCTAAACCCCAAATCGGCGCACCGGTAAGTGGTTTAGATCTCATTAATCTACCTTACGCGTTGATTATTCGATCGGTTTCTTAAATTTACTCCTTTATTCTTTCAGGACGTGGACGTGTCCGTGTTCGGCTTCTCTCCTTCCCAGTCAAGTTCCGTTGCCGCAGCTTCGGACTTGCTCAGGATACCGGCTTTGGTCGCAACCAAAGTGGTATAGACGTGATACTCGTGGTCACGTCGGGGTCACCATTATGTGATAAAGTTAAAGATGTTCAAGATATTAATAAATTATATGAGAGAAGTTGAATAAATGAATGAATGCCAAAACATGTGTTCAGTTTGAGGTTCAATGCATGACTGCTGATTTTATTCTCTTTCCTTCTCCAAATCAGGGACAACATCAAGGCACATTTCCATGCAACTTAAAACTCAACATCAGTTCTTCATATTAGGATCTTATTATACAATGCTATTATATATAACAATACCTAAATCAATTATACACTTATTTGATGTTATTCACTTGGATGTAATAGATGTCATATTCCAATTTTATCACACATTCCTCAATCCCACTTTCCAGTCCAGCATCAACCCTACTCAGAAGGCTTCCAAGAGAGGGAAATTCAAACGGCATTCACAAAGGAGATGCCAAGACAATAATTTCGACATAAATCCCCCTATTTGAGCACCACTCAAATACCCTTTCGTTTGTCTACGCTTGGTAATTCTCCGCCTTCCACTCCACCAACCACTGAGAAGTGGGCAGCTTTTTGTTCTTCTTATGAAAGGATCGAGTACACCAGTACTCCTGGCCGTCCTGAGTAACCGACACCAGATCACAAGTCAGAACAGAAGGGCCCGAGTATTTCCATCCCTCGAGGTGAAGAATTGAGGACAGTTTGTAACTCTTACGCGCAGTATCCTCGTACACCCGCTTCATGTCCTCCTGTGGTTCGATGGAACAGCGTTTGTACTCATGTCCACGACGGGAACAGTGCCAACAGTAGGAATGGAGACTCGGACATACCGAGGTGGTATGAGCTTGCGGTCTGTAACAATACTTATACTCGCAAACTTTCTCCGACCTCTCATCCATG
Organism: Tisbe holothuriae; assembly: GCA_900659605.1. NCBI lineage: Eukaryota > Metazoa > Arthropoda > Copepoda > Harpacticoida > Tisbidae > Tisbe > Tisbe holothuriae. The sequence goes on from LR142590.1 coordinate 2,360, forward strand.
TTCTGCCTGTTTCCCTGCATAGAAGGACACTTCAGTAACGATTTGTGAGATGACGACCCACAGCAAGAACACCACCTTTGAAGACTGCACAGTGGACGGTAGCGATCCCACACGTTGCGCGCGAACGGCGTGAGTCCGCTGCTCAAGACCAAGCATCGCAGATTTGAGATTACCTTCTCGACCTTCTTCCGCTCTCTAATTTCCGTCGCGATACAATGAGTATCTCTACGGGGTATTCCGAACAAATGCTTTGGATCGGAATATTCTGGTGCCTCGATCGTCGCATGATCCCCGCCGTCAGAGTCAGATGTCGATGAAGAAGAGCTCGACGCATCCGATGATCCAGAGGAAGATGAACTCGAAGACGATGAAGAAGAAGAAGAGGAAACGACACGTTTCCTTGCTGGCCCATTTCGTCCCTCATTAGATACTGATCCTTGAGCTGTCCCTGCGAGCTCTGGTTCAATGTACAATTCGCTTGAAAACCTCTCATTGAGATTCTTGGTCACTCGTTTCCTCTGCTTAGCCTCGATCTCGTGACCTATGCCCGACTTGCGCTTAATTGGTGCTGCTGGCACGAAATCCCCCTTCTTTATCACATCTCCGCCGGCATCCCTCCCGTGTGACAACACCTCTACGTGGACGGTCTCGCCGCTGCGAGACGTGTCGTGGCGGGCCACATATGGCGCCCTCTTTCCCAAGGGTACTCGGTTAGCTGAGGACAGTTCTATGTACTGACGTTCGTATCCCCCGTTTTTACGAGAATAGCCTCGATCTGGCTCCCTGCGCGGACGGAACTCGAACTCACGATCCCTTTCACGCGAAGAGCGTGGGGAGGGGGACCGCCTGAATCCGTGCGTGTGTCTCCGTGCGTCGCCGACCTCATCACGATGGTGTCCCGAGCGAGACCTTCTCTGTGGGCTGTAGTGCCGACGCTCCTCCCTGGGAGGACGCATGTCGAGTATGGATTTCTTTTTAGGACGATCACGTCCCCCTCGCAAGGGAGAGGATCTGGCCGAACTCTCTAACGCCGCAGCGGAAGGGTTCTCCATCGAGGTGAGACAAGTATCAGCCGCAGCTGAAGTCGTCTCAAGAAACTCGTTCTCGTAATCAAGAACTTCTTCTCCATGCAGTAGTAGGACCTCCTCGTCTTGGGTTGGGATGTCGGGCTTCGTCTTGGACTTCTCGGCCTGGAACGACTCAGAGATACACTGATTAAGGGCTACGTCCACGCACTCGAGAAGGATATCGTGCACGATCTTTTCAGTCTCCATATCGTCCCGTCTCGCTCGCTCCGCTCTTGTTTTGTTTTCTTTCTTTCTCGTCACTCGGATCAGGGATCCCATCAAGAAATCCTCGTCCAGCCAATGTTGCAACGTAATTAATGCGTCCCCCTCCGTTGGGAGTGGTAGATGTCCGTGTTCCATGAGCAAGTACACTCTGGCCCATATGAGACTCCATATCTCTCTCCCTTTGTTCACGAAGAAACATATTTGTTGGGGGGAATTAATGTTGCAGAATGTCGTGTATTGAAATCCGTCATCCCTAGGCCACTCGGGCAGACTGACGGCAGGAGAAGAGACGGACTTCTCACGACTCGATGGGGAGACGTAGTACAACGACCTCACGAACGAACCTATGTCGGCCGAGTGGACGTGTCCCTGTCCGCTCTGCGTGTGCATCCATGACTCTGGCATCAGGTGATTCATTGTATCATTGCACACCTCTTCGAGGGATAAACAGCGGAAGTTGTGCACTCCCTCCGTGACTTCGTCCGGGAGCAGCGTCACTACTAGGTGAGTCCGAAGAAGTTCATGTACTTCCTTTGATATCAGACTCTTCCACTGAGGATGCCTAGCCGGGAGCGCGGGGGGTTCGTCCTCCGTGAGTGACCCAAACGGGTCGAGAGGACGTGTACCACAGATCCAGTGATATATGCCGATCATTAGGACGCATCCTGAATGTGTGCTGAGCACAAGGCTGTGCGGGTATTGAGTGGATGGGTCTCTTACTAAGTGCAGTCCTATGACCTTAATCTTCGAGTTGCTCTTTAGCCAGTCAATGCCGGACTGAACCTCTCTCTCGTCGTAGGCCACTCTGACTTGCGGGTGTGGGTCCCAATTTAGGCGGACGAGAGGTGCGTTCTGGAGAAGATACTCCGTCAAAGTGCGTTGTGTGGGTAGACGGTCTTGATCCCTCCCAGAGGTGTACGTTAAGTTGACTGGAAATGTGCCCCCCACAGGCTCATGGCCCTGTAACCTCGTGGTGTAAGTCTGCATGTTGAAAAATCTGTCTGAAAAGTAATTAAAAATTGATTAATACGTATAAACTCTACTTTAATATCTTTCTTTTCCTCGTAAATTGAGGCGTTGTCTTCTTTTATTAGTTTAAAATTTCTTTATATCTATCGTGCTATTCCATTTAAATTGTATCACTCTACGGGTGCCATGAGTCGCACGTGTCTCCTGAAGAGTTTTCCCTTCATCATGACCTCGGCCACTCTCACTACCCCGTCCTCGCCGGGGAACACCCGAGTAACTCTCCCCAATTCCCACTTGCTCCTGTGAGATTCGGAATGCATGCATGCCACTATTTGGCCCACCTCGATTGGTGCTGTGGAAGATCTCCATTTACCCGTGGGTTCCAGAGAGGGGACTATTTCTTCCTTAAAGCGTTTCCACAGCTTCTCCCTGGATACCTGCAGTTGTGCCCACATTTGCTCTGGGTTGTCTTGCATCCTTTTCCAGTCCAATCTTTCGTCCCCCACTAGGGTCCCAGCTCCCAAGAAATGACCCGGTGTCAATGCCTCTTTTTCCTCCAGATCCGTGGGTAGTACTCCGATCGGTCGGGTGTTCAGCAGTTCTTCCGCCATGACCAAAGCAGTGTGGAACTGGTCTTCGTTATAGTTCTCCGTGTTCAGCAGTCCGCTCAGAGAGCGCTTCGTGGCCTTCACCATGGCTTCCACGGCCCCACCCATGTGGGGACTACGTGGGGGATAGAAGTCCCAGACTACCTCTGCCCATCCTGGCGATGCTTGAGCATGGCCCTTGTATTTGTCGAGGGAGGAGAACATGTGAGAGAGTTGTACAAAGTGGGGAGCGTTGTCGCTCAGGATGGTGGCGGGAAGTCCTCGTCTAGAGGCGAATCTCTGTATGGCTAATAGAGTGCACGGTGCGTCTAGTCCCGTCAGTGACTCTAGGTGGACGGCCCTGAACGTGGCACAGGTAATGACAAGGAACCATCTCTTCTCCCGATTTCTCCTGTGAGTGGGGAGTACCTGGAAAGGTCCCCCAATGTCCAGAATTACGTCCTCGAAAGCTAGCTGTCCCACTCTGCCCCGTCCGACTCTGGTGTCGGGTAGTGGACCCATCTTTGGGCGGCTGTGAGTGGCAAAGTTTTTTCTGCAAGGGAAGCATTTTGTGGTAATGGATCTGGCAAACTGGTTTCCGTTAGGGATCCAGGCTATTTTTCGTATGGTGGTGATGAGTCCCTTTGGGCCAAGTGAATGCTTGAGATGTTGCGAGTGGAGATAATGTGCCCATGACCTAGTAACGTTGTGAGTCTTTGGCAATAATATCCTCGGTTCGTTCCCAGTTCGTCCTCTCACGATTATTACACCGTCTAGAACCTCGGGTTCCAATCCTTTCCATGGATCTTGCTTTGACTTTCGAGTTATGTTTCCTTCTCGGTCGAAAAGTCCTCCCCATGTGCTTTGCTGCGCCGTTCGGAACAGCATCATCCTAGCCCTCTCTCTTGTGTCGGGGATTTTGAGGGGGATCTTTGCCTTGATGGCCCACTTATTCACCGCTTTTATCAGACTGCGTGCTGACTGTATGAGTTCTTGCCAAGTACCAAGCGTTTCGTGTCTAGGGATGGACACCGAGAATATTCCGAGCAGTTGTCTCCATAATTTTTCCTCCGGAAGGGGAACCACTGGTTCGGGTGAGACTGGAGTGGATGGCCAGTCATTTGTTAGCAGGTATCTCGGTCCGTGCCACCACAGAGGCAGTTCCGCCAGATTTTTCAGAGTGGACCCCCTAGACAGTACGTCTGCAGGGTTCACGTCCGTCGGGACGTGATGCCACTGCTCGGGCGGGGAGGCCTCTCGTATCATTGCAACCCTTCGGGAGCAGTAAGAGTCCACCTCTCTGCCGGGGGCCTTGACCCAGTGGATGACGTTTAGCGAGTCTGTCCAAAAATGGGTGTCCTTCGAGGAGATGTCGAACGCTCTCCACAACTTCGCCACTAGTTTGATGGAGAGGCATGCTCCTTCCAACTCTAGCCTGGGAGTGCTGAGGTCGCATACGTATCCGGAAATGATTCTCGACTTGGACGCGATCAAGATCGTGCTGTCCCCACTGGTGATATAAGCTACGCTTCCGTAGCCGTGATTGGAGGCGTCACTGAATATGTGCATCTTGGCACCCTCCGCTGATGGGTTTACCCATCGAGGTATGCGGATGGAGCTCATGTGTTCTAATTGGTTAAACCACTTTTCCCACCTCTTTGAGTTGGGCTTTTCTAGCGGGGTTTCCCACTCTGGGCATTCTCTCCACGTCTCCTTCAGTAGCATCTTTCCCGACATGTTATACGGACCCATCCACCCTGCGGGGTCATACAGTCTCATGAAGGAAGCCATAATGGATCTCCTGGTAGGACTTTCTGGGAATTCTGTGTTGACCTTCACGGAGAATTCGTCCTCCTCAAGGTGCCACAGCAATCCAAGTGCTGAGTGGTTTGAGTCCAGTCCGGTGTCTGGTTCTCCGATCTCTACTACTTTGACGTCTGTTCGATATTGTTCCGGAATTACCGAGGGGTCGTTAGAGGCCCATTTGTGCAGATCGATCTTAAGGGATCCAAAGATAGCAATGAGACCTTCCACTAGTCGCTGCGCTTCTTGCTTAGTGTCGACCGAACCCAGATTATCATCTACCATAGAGGCGATTAGTATGATTAGCGCTGCCAGAGTTGCCGTCCTCCACATTTGCAGTGCCCTCCTCTTCACCACGAATATTGAAGAGTTGGGGCTCCCGGAACTGCCAAAAGGGTGGCACGTAAAGTGATACATGGTCGGTTCTGTCTCGCCTTTGAACGAGTGCAGGAAAGAGTAGTACTTGTAGTCTTCCTCTGGGATACCGATGCTCAAGAACATCTCCTTGGCGTCTGAAATTATCCCGATCCTTCCTCTTCGGAATACTTGGAGTACCACGAACAACTCGTTGCAGATTTTAGGACCAGCCAGGATGTAGTCATTTAGACTTTTTCCATTGAATCGGTACTTGCCGTTCATGCACACTCTTATCTTGGTGGTTTTTCGGTCCTCTCTGATTACAGGGAAATGTGGCATGAAGAAAGCCCCCTGCTCCCGTAGTGATGGATCAGCTTTCACGTATCCCTTGTCCAGCCACATCCGTACTACCTTGTCGTACCGCTCGTATATGTCGGGTTTGTGATTAAGGGATGTGGTCTGTCTTTCCCATAATTTTCTAGCTGCATCGTAGTTGGGTTCGGGTCGTTCTTTGTTCTTCCATAGGATGGGTGCCACCGCCCTTTCTCCGTCGCTATGAGTGGTGCCGGCGGCGAGAGTGGAAATAGCTTGACGGTCTCCACTATTTAGGATGGGAGGAGGATTCCGAGCTGCTCTTAAGTATGGATCTTTGGGATCCAGGAACTCGACTCTCGGCTCCGCTTCCATTACTCGTATAAATGAGCTGGATGAGATGGCGGGCTTGCCCTGCTCATTGCTTACTCGGGATGGCGGCATCACTCGGCCGACTATCGTCCACCCTAGAGGACCCAGTCTGGCGACCGGTTCATCGGCGCTTTTTCCAACTACTTCGCGTACTGATCTGTGAAAGTAGTGAGCTCCCAACCCTAGCAGGAGGTGAATCTTCCCCTTATCCGCGAGAGGGGGGACCGGTAAGTCTCGGAGATGAGCCCACTTCTTTTTGTGTTCCGTCCAGTTTACTGGTCGGAAATTTCCTATGGGGTTGTCCGTTATCATCACTTCGATGGTTCTTCTTATTTTACCGTTCATGCTTTCGACAATGACCTGTGTCTTTCTGCCCTTGATGACAGTCTCCTGTCCGGAGAACAACGACACTGGCATGTTGTATTCTTCTCCTGCCAAGTGTATCTTGTCCGCACATCCGGAGTCCATGAACTCAGCTTCGCTGCCGTCGTCCAGGAATGCGTTGGCCAGCTCCGCTTCCTTGGTTACTGGATTGATAACTCTCACCACCACATGCCGGTGTGAGGTGAGCGGAGGCTGAACTTCCGACGTAGCATTTATGTGAATTGTGTTCACCGAAGAGTTTGTCCCTCCGTTGACCTCGGACAGTTCAAGGTCAGTTAGTGCTGCGCTCAGTTCCTCTCCCTCCGGGCAGTAGTCCTCCCCCTCATTGATGACGGCATTGGTGGACGTCTTCTTAGTCAGAGGTGGAAAGAAAGTTCCGTGTAGTAGCACGTGATGATTCTTAGAGCATTTCGAACATGGTACCGATGAGCAGTCCTTAATTACATGTCCGTGTCCTAAGCACTTCAGACATCTTTGCAGGTCGATTATGATGCTCTTCCTGCGGGAGCCCGTTCGGTTAAGAAATATCGGGCAGGTGTCCAAAGAGTGAGAGGCGACGCATATCGGACAGTCATTTATTGGGTGTACCAAGTGAACCTGCTTGGATCTTGACTGGTGTCCGTTCCTCTCTCTCTCTCTCCGTAGATTACGCAACTTGACGTCCTTCAGCCAGTACAGAAGGTTTCCTACCTCCATCTCCTCTCGTTGTGTCTGGTGACAATAGTCGCAGTATAACATACGCATTTCTGAGGGAAGTTTGTTAAATATGTCCTCGAAATGGTTGAGGCTGCGCTTTTCATGTCGTCGAGCATATGGAAGTGACGCATGGAATGCTTCCACTGCGCGTACGAGTCCGTCCAGGTCGGAGAGTGAGTTCTGTCTGATGGACGGGAGCCTTCGCAGGTTGCCGCTATATAATGTCAAGTGGCGCTCCTCTCCGCCGTAGAGAGACTCCAGTCTCTTAATCATAAGCTTATATCCTGACGGTCCCGGGAGGGCGCCCTCTCTTATTTGAGGTGCTTTTTCATCCATAGCGTTGTACAGCGCTAGGTATTTAACCGTGAGAGGGATGTCCATGTTGTGTACGGTGAGTAGGAACTGCTGTTGGAAAGCGGGGTATGATTCCAGGCTGCCCTCGAATTTTGACCTAAGCCCGGTCTTTTGGAGATTTGTATAATCGGAGAACCCGGTGTGGCAGGGGGAGGGCACGTGGTTCCAGGGCATGGGTAGTCTGAGGTAGAAGTTACTACCTTCTCCCCCTGGTCTATCCCAGTGGGGTACGTGTACTGCCATTTGTGCAGGATATGGTGCCTGCCAAGCTTGTCCCGCCGGCGGCGGTGGACCTGGGTTTGCACGTCTCCATTGTTGTGGAGCTCCTCTTCCCATCCCCCCGTAATTGGGATTGAAATTGTGATTTGCTCTCCTCCTTTGATTAAGATACTCTCGCAGATCGGACCTCTCGGAGACAGCAGTCGACGACCTCCCACGGGATGAGAGTTCGGAGTATTCGCTGCTGGAGTCGCTAGACCCTCCATCGTCTCCTCCTCCCCCTCCCGGGGGTAGGTTTCCTCTTCCCGGTGGGTCGCGTCGTGGTTCCTCGTGTCTTCCGTAACCGGGGTTTCTGGGAGGTGCTCGTGCGGTATTATGATTCCCAGGATCACCTCGTGGCGGTACTTGTCCCTGCGAGCGTTCGCGTTGGTGTCCGCGACCCCCGTTCCGTCGGGTATGAGGGTTGGAGCCTCTGTGTTCCTCATTCGGATTGGTGGGAGGGGGACCTCCCCTTCCTAAACGATTAATAACAACAATAGAGCGTAAGTCACAACGGGGTCGGGCCGGGCGTGGTCGGGTGTCTGGTTGG
>LR142591.1:0-10291 GCA_900659605.1 Tisbe holothuriae
CATATTAAGACCATAAATGTAAGCCATTATAAAGTTTTATATAACGAATAAGCGAGTTGTCTTTCCAGACATTGTAAATAAGAGTAATAAGCTTCATAATAGAGAGCTTTGTGATTATAAACATGAGCCGGTGTGATTGACCGCCCTGCTAGGCGGTTAGGAGGAAGGCATGCCAGCATGTGGCTCATGTTTATATAATGTTTTATTTGAGTCCTGCATTCTTCATTATAACAATTAGATCTTGTAGCCGCTGTAGAGGTCGCTGCTGAGGCAGAGGTCGCTGCTAAGGTAGAGGTCGTTGCCGAGGTAGAGGTCGGTGCCGATGCCGAGATAGAGGTCGCGGTCCTGAAACAAGTAATATAATTACTGTTTTTGAAATTACGAGTACGAGTACGAGTACGACTACGAGTACGACTACGACTACGAGTACGAGTACGACTACGACTACGAGTACGAGTACAAGTACGAGTATGAGTACGAGTACGAGTACGAGTACGAGTACGAGTACGAGTACGAGTACAAGCACGAGCACGAGTGATAAGATTATATATTAAACAAAAACAAAAAACTTAAATGAATTTTCTTTTGAAGTAAAGTATAAAGATTCATCAGTAAATGTAAAGCATAATGAAACTGACACTTTAACTTTTTTGAAATTGCCTTTTGTGCAAGGGTGTGTAAGGGAGGTTTGCTTGCAGGCAACTTCAGTAAGAGCTGAGTCTATAAGGACTTGTGAGACACTTATGAGACATTTGTGCTTTGAACTGAGCCCGGGAAAAAAGGGAAATTTTTCAAACGTTTTGCCCTGCAAGCAAACCTTTTGTCTCTTATAATAACTTTGCTTTTGTGATATTCATTCTAGTTAAGTACTCTCTAGGGCAACCTAGAGTAGCTCTATATATAGAGCTACTCTAGGGCAACCTTGTCACAGTTAGTAGTTAGTATTTTTTGTCCATAGATGGCGCTAGTGGTAACACCACTCACAAATGTATTCTCCTGGAGGTGTAACAAAAAAATCACTCAAATAATGAGTATAAAACTCAAAGCTTAACACTTACAAATGTAGGAGGTGTAACAAAAAAATTCACTCAAATAATGAGTATAAAACTCAAAGCTGAAACTTTAAGAGGTAATCATGACACAAAAAATATGATTTGCACATGAAAAAGAACAAAAAAGAAAAACTCAAAAGCAGTCCAAGACAAAATTCTAAAAGAAGACATAAGAGGCAAAACCCACGGCGTCATCTTGTGTCATAGAATCAAAAATTATATCAAGGTGATAAGGTTGCCCTATACAGTATATATATATACGTGTAATAATATTATGCAAGATTATTATCATCCCTTTTTGACCGTCAAGAGAGGAAACTACACTGTTTCTACGTAATCACTATCCTAATTAAAATCTTGAAAAGTGTACAAGCCCATTTAACTTTGACTCGCCACCAAAAGAGCTGCACCAATTTAATAGTTGAGTAAAAAGTAGGTAACAATTAGTAAGGGACACAAAATGGTACTCTCATCAGCAGGAAACTTTCTCATCATCGCATCATTAGTAATCATCTACGTTCAATCAGGTACATCCCAAATTCCCCTAAATTTGTATATAAAACAAGTACTAGCTAGGACCTCATTTCTAAAGAATATTTACTCTTATTGTGCAACCGAATATGACAATATATTTTCTGTTAGTAGTTTTTAGTATCCAAACTTTAAGTCTATATTGCTCATCCTATCTAATATGTTCTAATTCCAAAAGCGACCTCTTTCAAATGCAAGTTTGGCACCAGTATCATAACTATCTCAAAAGAGTGCAGCACACAATTTGATAAATGCGCCAGCCGATACATGTACGAAAACGGGACTCTGTTCTCCAGAACGTTCATGTGCTCACCGTTGGATCAGTCAAAGAGTGTGAGAAGACTGAAGTAGGAGGCTATGAAATACATACATGTGTATGTGATGAAGAAGAGTAAGTCACACAGTCAGTAACCTACCTATTCATCTTTTAATAGACTGAGTGTACAAGTATCTCCAATGTACTGTAACTCATTGGTTACTAAGTCTTTTGGCACCAGGATTCAAACCTACTACCTACTATTGGGGCTTAAATCCAGGCAAATGCAGCTACATTTACACTGACTTCACATCTGAAAACTTTTGTAACTATTGATGGAGATAATATGTGTAACCTTTGTTATCCAATTTAGATGTAATGACGGATCGGATGCATGCAACTGTGATACAAATGACAATGTGACTCTAAAGGCCATAGCTATGGGCGTTGGCATGGCCGTACTTGTGACAATCAATATGAAGTAGTTTAAATAAATGTAACCTTTTTGCATCAATTGCTTCTAAGACAATAAAAGATGAATAAAACTACTTCCTATGTTAATTTAGTTAGGTTAACTTGGGTTACATGGTCCTAAAATAAAAATATTTTTTTTCAGGATTTGATCCTGTCTCTGGCCGGGCCGGTCACCCATCCTAACCGGAACCAAAAGTGCTTGACTACGGTGACCACATTTAGATCACCAGACACATTTTGCCATGTCTCCTAGTACAATAAAAGATGAACAAAACTACTTCCTAGGTTACTTTAGTCAGGTTAGCTTGGGTTACAAAGTCCTGTATACAGGATTTGATCCTGGGGGATTTGTAATTTTGTTCATCTTTTGTTGTACTAAGACATGGCTCAGTGTGTCTGGTGGTCTTAATGTGATCACTGTAGTCAAGCACTTTTGGTTCCGGTTAGCACTTGGATGGGTGACCAACCCGGCCAGAACACGGTTTGATCCCAGGCCAAGTACATAATTTTTTCTATGTTACTAGAATCCTTTTGGTGTGCAAATGGAAGCCTCCTTCTGAATACTTTTCAAATCAAAAGGTATTTTTATCTGTCTGTTGTACAGTATAGTACTTTTGAACACCATATTGTACAGTAGCTTTTTGAATTCTCTTGATCGTTGGTTCCATTTTCCCTTGGCGTTTGCCTGTTTGGACTTGTTGAAAAAAGGAGAACAAAAACCGACCTCTGGATTCCCGGGCGCACCAGAGCAAAATACTATTTAATACGCTAGATGGCGCTAAACTCTTGGTTCCCCTAATGTAAGCTGGATTTTCCTTACCTCATTAACATTTCTCCTTAGCACACTGGTAAGGTGCTAGAGCTTCTACTCAATTTTACGTGATCTAGGATCAATTCCCTATCAATATTTTTTAACATTAAAGTTTATATCTTTATATTTTGAACAAGAAACAATTATCACCTCATCTTATAACAGCCTCAACTTACTTATAACCCCTTTTGACATATAAATATATGCAAAACAAACACCCGCAAGAAAGCCCTGCCGGGGATTCGAACCGAGTTCTCGGAAGCTATGAACAGAAAACGTTTTCCCCAGTAACGCAAAAAATGGGGAGGATGTGTACAATTTTGAAAAGCCGAAGTTGGCTTAAAAAGTGACGTATTTATAGCTGTAAGTGCCTAATTACAAGTCTTGTTATACCATAATAATGCTATGATGATTGCCTTGCATTTATGACGTTCGGCGCACACAGTGAGTTGGTCGAAGCATTTATGACGTTCGGCGCTCACAACCCGTATGTTGGTCGAAGCATTTATGACGTTCGGCGCATACAAAACCCGTATGTTGGTCAAAGCATTTATGACGTTTGGCGCATACAGCGAGTTGGGCGAAGCATTTATGACGTTCGACGCTCGCAACTGCTGATTTTCAGTGTTCGCACTTAAAAACCCATGCATGGGTGGCGAAAGTCCACACCAAAACTAGGGACACGACGAGTAGGACCTCCACGTGGTGTGTCCTGGGTAACGCCAGCACTACTCAATTCTTTTTACCGTTTAACTTCCTTTAATTAACTCTGTATGTAATCAACATAGAAATTGTAAGTATATTATATACAAGCCATGAATAATTGTATAACCCTCACATAAGTTACAGGCCAGCGTATAGAAAGTTTAGTATTTACATGCATAGTTCCAAAATGGTATAAACACTTAATGTAAATTCTTGGCCGGAGAAAGTGTAGTGGCCTAGTGGGTAGTCGGAGGGTAGGCAGAGGGTAGGCAGAGGGTAGAGGGTATGGAGAGGTTAGAGGGTAGGAAGAGGGTAAAGGATAGGAAGAGGGTAGAGGATAGGAAGAGGGTAGAGGATAGGAAGAGGGTAGGAAGTGGGTACACAGAGGGTAAGGGATACGAAGAGGGTAGAGGGTAGGAAGAGAGTAGAGGGTAGGAAGTGGGTAGGCAGAGGGTTGACGGTATGCCGAGGGTAGAGGGTGGGCAGAGGGTAGTAAGAGGAAATATATTTAATTAAGTTAAAGAGAAAAAGGTCAAAGAGACCATTAACGTATTGGCATGGGAAGTCAATGCCATATATCGTCTTTGTATCTAGTGTAAAAATAATCATAGCAAATTAAAAAAATAGGAGCCCCTTTTGCCGGGAGCGGCCATTTAAACCAACCTGAGCAGATCCAGCGGCAGCTTCCCATACACGTCCCTTGGCACGGCCATGATCACCACCCGGCCACTCGTCACCGCCTCCTTGGTCTCCAGGATGGGCACGCTCAGCCCGGACCGGGAGATGGCGTCGGAGTCCTGGTCGGGGTCGCGGGTTCCCAGGCAGACCGGCACGCCCCGCTGGCTGGCTAGTGTGGCCAGGGCGCGGCCAAAGGGGCCGGTGCCGATGACGGAGACGTCATAGGGGAACACGGAGAAGGAAGACTCCTGTAGAATATACATAAAATGCGGCATGAGTCTTATTTATAATCATGTCTTTAAAACGTTGTCTGGTTGAAACTAGAGGCCTTAGTTGAAATAGGGTGCACTCAGGAGTCAGGACGTACACGCCAAGTTGAAACAACTTAAAACTGTGCACGGGTGTTCATAAAAATATATAATATGTAGATTATTCATTTATTAATAGTCTTTAGTACTGGGTGCTCTGGGTATATTATCCAGAAAAGCTACAAACTAAACCACTGCACGCTGAAAAAGAATCCTCTACTTGATATGTGTGCCACACTGCCACTTACCTTTTCCTTGACCAAATCCATGCCTGTCTGCCTTACTGAGTCTGCTTGAACAAACTGCCACAGATAATACTCCTAGACTCAAGCGACATTTATTGTTCTTAATGACTGTTTGCATAACGGCGGTGTTTTCCATGCAGCACTTTGAAGATCGGCTTATTAGAGATATTGCAATAAATATGTTAAGGGTCTGATGTACATGACAGTTCAGGACTTTATGATGACCGATTGTACGCAATGTTACAAGAGTTGCTAAGCGGGATTCAGATGAATATGTTGCAATATATTAGGGAGTCATGGATTAGGTTGGAGTAGGCTAAAATTCTATGTTACCTTGCAGTTTTTGAATATGGAATGGATAACCCAAGAGCATGCATTGCCTTACTGGATGGACCGTTTGATATTAACTTGCACCTATTAATAAGGAATTAAGGATATTACGAATAAAAGTTAGGTATATTCATGGATCTAAATGGGTTCAGACTAAGACAGTAGTGGACGTCACTACCGAGTATTAAGTCATCATAAAGTTCGTTTCTAGTTATTTAATAATATATTCAATCTAAAGTTTTCAGTCGCTCTCTAAAATTGCCCACTTTGGCTTCGTAACATGCCGATCAGTCTTCTTAACTGTTTACATCAGTCTTCTTAAATGTTTTATGTTCCATCATATCAGTCTTTCTGTATGTTTTCCTAATTTCCTTAAAGTCCAATCGCTCACTTTGGCCTCGCTCCAGGTGCTCCATAATGTCGCCTCCTTGAAACTTGTCTGCTCACAATACGATCCAATCTCGAGGCAAATTCGGCAGCAAAGGATTGAAGTTTCTGTGCAAGAAGACTCGTCCTCCGTTGGATTGTATCACTCTCTGGAAAATAACATTTATTATGATACATGCATGCTCAGTAATTGGTAATAGAAGATAAGCGCGCGCAACCAAGGAATTTATATTATGCAATGCAAGTATAATCATGATAAATCACTTCAAATAGCACAATTAACCATTAACTCGTCAATGTAGCTGCAGATTACCTGAAACTCTACTTGAACGAGATGTCCCAAAGCCCGGAAAGAAGAATGCTGCCACTGCACCGGCAGCCATTGCTGCAGCGGTGGCTCCTGTTGCTGCATCCAGAACTGCACTTACGGCTCCTGAGGCTCCAAGGAGTACAATGGGAAGGCGGTCTACAGCGCTGACAGGGGGAGGGGCCGTGGCTGAAGGGCTGGCGGGTGGAGCTGGGATTATAAAAGTAGTTTGATATTAAGATTATGCCCTTCCACAAAATATATGTACTGGCTTCAAATTCTAGGCTAAACCAAAAGCAATTGACTCCATAGGTTCACAGTGACTGTTCAAAAATACAGCTACAGAGTATGATTCAGTATAGTATGCAGTATGACTGCAGATCAAGCCTTAGGGTCGCTGGATATATTCAGAAAGCTATGTTTCTACATTATGCAAGAAAAAAGGACTCTTATACTTCGAATCAGCGAAGCACTCTGGAGCCCAAACACTTTCGCATTTTTATACTTCATTGAGGCAACAATATTAATTATAAAGCACTTTACCCTACCTGGGACAGGAGCCGGCGCTGGGGCAGGAGCCGCAGCCGGACCTGGTGGAGCAGAAGACAGCACCGCATTCCTCGTCACAGTCGGAGTCAACTGAATTCTTGTGACCTCAGCTGTTGATGTCACTGAGGAGTCAATTTCAGGGACGAATTGGGTCGTTGCTTGAATAACAGGAGTTGGGTTGATCACATGACTATGTGGTGCGTTCATAGCACTCCGCAATAGGCCCTTTGCAACGGACATAATGGAAAAAGAAGTCAAAGTAATTTTACGGCATTGAATGCAGCAGGTTTATTTGCGTACGATGTGAAAATCACACGCTTACTGGCTTTGATCGGTCTCGGAATTTTTTCCTCATTGTCTGGTGATAATAAAAGCAAACCACTAGCTCACAGGGGTGTGCAGATTACTTTTATTTCTTATGGATACTTTTATTTCAGTATAACATGAAGAAGGAATCACGATATCATGTAACAAAAAACTTTATCCTCTATATATATTTTACAATTTGTAATTGAAGCGGTGCGGTGGTTTTTAGTGTTTGATGTAAGTCTATAAAACACATGATATTTTTTTGGCATTCGGTTCAAAATACACATTATCCTTCTAAACAGAGACACACCATGACGTAGAGTGGCATTTTCTCACATATACGAGTATAGATACGTTTTTGATTCGTACTCTGGAAATTATTGTTTGCCCTTCAGAAATTTGAATATGATTGAAATTGGATTTTTCCCGAGAATTACGTCGTTTTAGTGCAGTTAACAAAGCGTAAAAGTGTCATTGAAACCATTAAAAAGGAATAATTATTACTTTTCACAGCAGAATTAACATGTAATTGAGACATGGCGCATAAAGAATTCGTGTTAAATATTAATGAGCTTGTTAAATATGTATTGTTTATTTGTATAATTAAGATGAATTCACTAAAATTTACAAATTATAAATAACAAGTAAATATAAATATACTAATTATTCAGTAGGAGTTGTATATTCAAATTCCTTTCATCCACAGTGTTTTCTGAGGTGGCGCTCCATAATATTCCCTCCTTGAGATGCTTCTGCTCACAACTCGATCCAGGCGATCTGCGAATTCTCGGCCCCAAAATTGGAGCTTCCGTGCAAGGACATTTGCCATACGCTGAAGTGTGTCACTCTCTGTAATGAAAGGGTTGGCTCATAAATTAATCATATATATGATTCCCCCCCAGAGAATTTTAATGACCACTATCCCCCCTTGGTCACCTGGTATTTGCATTCTACTTTTCAAAGTATGCAAAAAGTAACAAAAGAGGCTTTGATGCAATCAATGCAATCAATAGCAATTACAACTATTCCTTTGTTTTATGGATTTTTCCTTAATTATGTGTTTTATCTCCCCCAGTACCTCCTGTTATCCTGCTAGAAACAGTTGTCCCAAAACCAGGGAAGAAGAAGGCTGCAGCTGCCCCAGCTCCCATGACAGCAGCTGTGGCTCCAGTGACGGCATCAATGACAGGCCCGGTGGCAGCACTGGCACCAAGGAGAACGATGGGAAGACGGTCAACAAAGCTTGGAGGGGGTGGTACGCGGGCTGGCGGGCTGGCAGGAGGAGCTGAAGTAACAAAATCATATACTGACGTACTCTAATACTTTCATATTTATAATACAACTTTCTGATAACACCATTTTACTTACCAGGGGCAGCTGTTGGAGCCGGAGCTGAGACCGGAGCTGGAGCTGGAGCACACCTTGCCTGCCTATTGTTCAGTTGCACATACTCCCCAGTCTCATGATCAAATGTACACGGATCACCAGTCAGCGCATTGACAAGAACACCGTTTTCATTGACCACTTGCGGAGGGTGGCTGCCATCACCATAATATACCTCAAGATGGGCATATTGAGGCAGGATTGGCCCACTTTCATGGTGACCGTGGTGGTCATGGTGGGCATGACCATGGTGATGGTCAGCTTTAGTCACATCTGCTAAGTCATTCAATGAATCTTCTTCAGGTTCTCTATTGGGTATTATAGCAGACATAATGTTCAAATAAGTACGAAGTTAGCTCGGATTGGAATGTTTGATAACTGACATGAAAGTGGTTTTGCATGATCTCATTTCGTACGAAAGTGAAAAAGCAGTGATACCGAAACATCCACCCATGCAAATATATTTTAATATATCAATAAATTACATTTTGTATTTTATTTATCATGTACAACAACAAAAATCCACCTATTGCACGTATAAAACTATTGTTTCCACTCGGCAATATTAATTGGTTTCCTGGACAGCCGAAAGTACAAATACTGCATATAACGTCGTGTCAGGTAGAGAATTGAAGCATATCCTGGAGACAATATCATTCGAGTTGGGACACACTGGTTTGATGCTTACACTAATATGATTTTAGATAACTCATTGCATATTGATTTGAATATTGGTTTATTCTTAAATATCTTGTAAGTCATTCATCCAGTATAAATATGTTTTGATGGTAATACGTTTACACATATTCTACGTATTATTTTTGAACTTACATACTGACATAAAGTTTGTACATAAGAAGGTAAGAACTTCAGGAAGGGTAATTTTTTATCTATATTTTAATAATGTAATACAAAACTTTGTGCAGTTTTTTGTATACATCCGTCGGGCCGTAATAACCTCATATGAATCTGCAATCACAGATTCAGTCGTTTAAACTCCTCTGGCCCATTTTGGCTTTGCAGCTAGAGCCGCTCCGTAATATTGTCGTCTAGCCACCTGTCTGCTCACCACACGATCCAAACGAGAGGCAAAGTCTCGGGTGAAGCTCTGAAGCTTTTGGAAGAAAATATTGGCCATGCGTTGCAGGGTATCGCTCTCTGAAATTGGGTATTGATATCAGATTGGCTACGATTAGCTACAAATAGCCCACAATATTTACGTTGAGGAGGATACAAGAGAAATACAAGAGCATAATTATACTTTGACAAACGTCTGACATTATGCAGTATTTTCTTATTCCCTTACCAGCAATCCTGCTTGAGACCGTGGTCCCAATACCTGGGAAGAAGAAGGCAGCTGCCGCTCCCATGGCCATTGCAGCAGCTGTAGCTCCAGTAGCTGCATCCAGCACCGCATTGGTTGTAGCTGAGTCTCCCAGGAGTACAATGGGCAGACGGTCTACAAAGCTTGATGGTGGAGGGACACGGGCTGGAGGGCTGGCAGGGGGTGCTGAAAATAATCATATTTAGGCTACCGTAGTTAGGACGTATTAGTACTATTTATATATATTTTTCTTTTTTAAGTCAGTGCAAAGGAAGACCCTGTACTGTTCTTCGTGTAGACAATGCCCATAAATATTACTCAGACGGCTTTTAAACCCTTAATTGCCTCTAATATTAATAATGCCCCCACTACTGCACCAAACTCTGAGCAGACTCAAAGTCTATTACGGTTTCTTCATTTCCCCTTTTTCTTCAACATCAAAGTTCTTCAGAAGACCGCATGAGGGCGTTCCAAACGTTTGACCAGCGTCATAACAAATATCTTGCGTCATGCATCCTGAAAGTGACAATACTCAAAGGCACTTGCCACAAAATACGAAAATTATGAAGAAAACCCTTTATAGAAAAGTTTTTGGGACATATCTTTGAATAAAATAACATATCTTATTGGTCAAAATACTGT
>LR142592.1:0-10279 GCA_900659605.1 Tisbe holothuriae
GAGAGAGAGAGAGAGAGAGAGGAGCAAACAACAAATACATTATATTGTGATATTTGCATCTGTGTTGCATTCAGGGGGTGGAAGAAATTATATCACAAGAGGATCGATACATTCGGCAATAATAACAAATGCACATGTGAAGTAATAACTACGGATGAAAACCGCGACGGAATAATTCGACTCGGTCATGGCCATCGAATTATTAATCCCAGACCAATGATAGATCACTGGATGGCGTGCAATATATTTCAAAATCGACCGTCTATTACTTTTTGCAACTAATCGACCTAATTTCACTAAAATTGCACTTAAAGTCGTGTTCCGCTCTGCTGAGTCTCAGAAGCTCCTTCTCCTCATATATTCTAATCGAGTGAGTCATTGCTGCAACCCTCTTTTTCTGGCTGAGAAGCCAACCCCTCAAGAAAGCAACAGTCGAAGAAGAAGAAGGAGAAAGGGGATTTTCCACTTCCAGACATACACAGACTGCAACGTATCCCCAAGGGAGTTTAAAGATTGAACAAAAGGGTGTTTTCGCCTCTCCGCCAACTGTCTACAAATACACTTTACCCATCTCATTACATTAAGTTTGTGTGTGTATGAGGAATATAAAAAGTGGGAATAATATGCTCTCCTGGGGTGGTCTACACACTGGTGACGTCACCAAAGCCGTCTTAATGATTAACTCTGTCATGCAACATTACCAAGATTACGTCTTCGTATCGATCGCAGAGTGACTTTGCCAAAAAAGGGAACACTGTTGTAAATATCGATTCTGCTGTAATCAAAAGAGAGGAAAAGTTTCGTGAATTAACGAGGAGGTTTTGTTTGTGAACACATCAGACAGCAAAACTAAGTTTGCCTCCCCTCCTCCTACTTTTGACTTAATTGCCGTTTTCTGGTTGAAGAGACAAATTCGCCATTAGTTTATTCCAAACAACAAGTCTTAATCTAATGCATGAGTTTCGTTTTATAATCCGTGATTTGCTACGCTTCTCTGATAATAAGTGATTTGGAAAATGCACTGCAGGGATTTGTCATTATTCTTCATATATCAGATCTCCCCTCCAATATATTCTCCCGCAATAAATAAATCAATACAGCACATGTTTTTTGCGAAATATGTTTCAAACATGTCCCATGAATATTGTGTTTCGAGGGTGACTCAGCGGATATCCCCATAATATATTACATGTCTCAAGTGCTTATTTGACGTGTTATATTCGCATATTATGACTAAAATAGACGCGTATAGTGGGAGTGTTGTTTCAATTTCCGGTTATGTATTCGTAATGCGGTCACTATCTACACTTTGCATTATGTTCGCACCTGCATCAAGGAAGATTCTTATTATTATCATTACAAATTTGTGCTCTGGGATTACATAAAACTCGACATATGGCTTCTCTGTTATTACTACTTCAAGTAGAGGATGCTCTCTTCTCATGTGGAATAATAATAATGCTATTTATTCCGCTGGGATCAAAGAGAGAGAAAAAGCCAGATCGATGAAAGAGAGATGAACTTGAATGTATAATATTGCAATTTAACATCAATATATCTATATAAAGTCACATATAATTCATCAAACTACTGTAGCTTTGACATTGGCATATGAAACTTTATTTATATTCTCTCTCTTCCTCCTTCTTTCCTCAAATATGAAACCGCAGCTGGTGGCAATGAGTGCGGTTAGATAATATATATTTTGCAGCTTCAAATATATGCAAACGTTCACACAGAACAACATGTTAGGGATGCCATTTTGATAAATAAACACTGTTAATGATGTAAATAATGGCATCCCTAGTATTAATGATAGCTTTTTGGGTTGACTAGATCAAGGTGTGTTTCTCTTTCTCTCCCAAATATGGCTGTGGCGATACATCATGTTGCGTGTGTGGTCGATTCCAAACATATATTTCCAGCAATAATTGTCATGTTTGGAACATGCAGTTTGTTATTTTTGCAAAAAGAGAAACGGCGCATTTTGTGAAATTGTCTGCAATAGCAACACTATAAAGAGACCCCACCCTAAACATGTTGGATGGCTACATTATCAAAGACTTTAATTTTATACTCGCCTATTTTTCACGCCATCAGATTTGCTCGGGGAAAACATGAAGGCATATTTTGAACGAAGGCCTGTCTTGCAAATATATGAAATGTCCCTTCTTCAAACTCTTGGAAACTGACAGTATATTAAAATAATTGCCAGTTTCCGCCATTTTTGTAACAATAACTCTGCTGACGACGTTAATGGTAATTACGACTCTCCTAACTTATAACGGCAATTAAGATCAGGATAGTAATGCCAGCTAATGACACCGCTATGAATTTATGACATGCGTGTGCTCTTAATAGCCAGAACAACAAAGTTTTAAGTGTTTAAACACCACCCTTACCCCACCTGGCTAAATATTACACACTATGTCTAAACAGTGCAAAAAGTGTTCAATGTTTTGTCGACCATGACACTTCTTTTGTTGCCGTTAACATACAGGTTGACACGTGAAATGTCTTGAAAGTAGTCACACAAGAGTTGACAGTTCAAAGCCGCAAGCAGGAGAATTACTTTTCATCCTAATTCAAGGAGGGGTCTCGAAAATGTTGTTTACAACGGATTCAGACGACAGGTTTCCGGTGCTTTATTTGTCAATTCTTAGCATTTGAAGTTGGTCTTTAAATGCATAATGTTTACTGCTCTAATGCATTGCAAATATTAGGCTTTAAATGTTGGATATTTAAACACATTTTACCGTTTGTTGTCTATTTTTAGAGGCTCTAGAAACGTCTCACAAATCCATCACAATTTCACGATGACTGAATTGGAATATAATTCCAGCTATTTTTGTGTCTTCTTTCTTTTGTTGCACGTGGCTTCCGAGAACAAAAAACAGCGACCAAGCCCGATTTCGTTCTTATTTCCAACATAACAAGTGATCAAAGCCTATCTCTGTGTGTGTGAAAGAACGAAGCTGCCGGAAATTAGCTTTATTGTGAGAAACACAAGAAGAAACTGCACGCTGGTTGTAATTGCTCTATGCATTTTTAAAAGCCATGCTGAGCAAAAAACAACCACTGTGGATTGAATTAATTTAAGGAATTCGACAACCCGCAGTGACAACGGAATGAATTGAACGCATGCGCGAAACGAATTCCAGTTGGAAACACGGCTGGCAGTGAAATTGACAAATTTATGAGTTCCACTTTTTACTTACAACAGAGGCCTCATAAATCGCATCAATTCAGGGTTGCCATTATGTTAATATCAATGTTTTTTTTTGGGAGATAAATCAATAGTTTCTGGAATTCATAGATGTTATATGTTATTTGTTATTGAATTATTGAACGAATGAATGAAATATTGTCAAAATGTCAACCCTATCTTGTCTGTCTCTGTCGTCTGCCTTCATCATCCTGTGAATTTATCACCGTCTTCTTCGTCTTGTGTGGCCTTGACTCCGAAAGAAAGAAACTTGAGCTCCGGGTCGAATCAAGTTCATTCAATCTACTTTTTTAATTACAGTGGACAAGTCTTAGGATATGACCATGACTGACTTTCCGTGGAATGTAAACAATTCGCAAACAATGCTTTCTTGACCTCTCATAGGGCATGAAATCCGAAGCATATTTGACTTGAGGAGGAAAAAGTTTTGTATGTGTCAAAAATAAGCGCGATGGAGCGTGAAATGGGAAAATGGAGGATACATATTTTGCCGACTTCTTCTTATTTCGTCTTATTTGCCATCTTCGTATATAATGCAATCTTATTTTGTGTGTGCATTGGGAGAAGAAAGAATATACACTCGTCTATGTCAGGTATTTTCGTCTTTGAAGCGGAGTAGCATTCGCAAAAGTTTCATATTATGAAGACGAAGCAGAATTTAGACAGTGCATTGTATTATGTCAACCCTGAAATAGCTCCTGTTGCTCGGAGAGAATTATATATTAGAAGCTTCTTCCAAGAATCCCTGTTCAATTTCCCGTGTTTATTGACGAGGCCTTTGCTGTCTGACAAGAAAACTTTTCACCCAGACAGCAAAATATATATCTAATAATCATTGGCTGCCAATGATATTATGAGGATATAACTTTTTCCATCCAACTTTATTAGAGACATTGACATTTAATGCAATTATATGCAGTGCTTGCAATGATTGGAAGTCCCAAAAGAACATGATGACCCGGTTATAGAGAGAAAAACAAGGTTATGCCCGCAGAATCGATGCGACCTCAAAATTTGTATTTTTTCTTGTGTTCGACGCAGTGTTCCAATTATTATTATTCTGTAGGTGACGCAACGGATTTCCTCCGATTATACTCGAAGCAGGAAGCGGGGGCAAGGACAAAAATATTAATAGTAACTCAGCGCTATCAGAGAGGGAATAAATGGTATAATTCCACTCGAAAAGAAAGAAGGAGAAAAACAGGCCTTTCGTGTAAACGAGCTACTACTTGCTTACACCTGCTTCTGACTCTTAGGGTTGCCATTTTGTGAACATATTGTACATAAACTGACCTATTTAGGCATTTATTTAGAATATATTTCGGTATTATGGCATCCCTTGTTCCAACCACACACCCCTCTAGGTGTAGATTTATTATTCACTGCGGCGTTTCCTGATGGTAATGCTTGCATTCTTCCTTGCTTGTATTAAACGACGTTAATACGTAATAACAAAGGCCAACGAAGGCCACGTCGGCAGACTACTCTCGTCGTAGCAGCCTTTTATGAGAAAGGAATAAAGGCTGCCGTGAATGCATCAGGTGCCGAAAATGAGGAAAAGATGCTTTCAGAAAGCTGCATTAAGAATCTTAAATGCATCAGAAATCTTATTTGTACTTTTTGCGGTATGTTTTGCGGCATAATTCGAATTAGTGTGTTTGCCTCCTCTTTGTTTTTGCTCCGCAGCCACCTCTTTTAACCCCCAAGGGAACTCAACCCGGAAACCTCTAGAGGTGAAGAAAGCGTTTTTTAGGTCACGGCTGAGTTAAAAAGCCTGATTTTTATGTCACGCTTGTTAGCCTCTGCTCCCATTTTTTGCCATCATTCATTCGATCCAATGATGATAAGAAGAAAACACACATTTTTGTGCCGCTGTTGCCTCAGTTTTTGCTGCCGGAATTCTCATTAGTCGCCGCGTGGTAAAAGTGTAACAACAACGAAATGTGATCCTACATTGGAGGATTAATTAGACTGCAAGAGCGGAAGTTCACGATTTCTAATAATATTGAACTCACTGGGGAGACAAGTTTAAAAAATCTGATTCAACTGCAGCGATGTTTGAACAGCTTTTATGTCTGCACACAGACTCCAAATGTTATTAGCGATGGAGTCTCAAGAGAGACTCTTGAAAATGGGATTTGAACCATTTTTCACAGTCTCTTCCCATCCGGTCTCGATCAATGGGTCGATATCTTGAAGAGAGAGATGCGCATAGCGAACGTATGACGACGACAGGGGGTTGAAAAAACGACATATGTAATCTGGAGGGAGGAGAAAGAGAAAGAGAAAGAGAAAGAGAAAGAGAGAGAGAGAGAGAGAGAGAGAGAGAGAGAGAGAAAGCTTCATTGAACCTTCAGGGAGGTATTCCACCATAAGAAGATCCCTTTTCTGATCCTTTTCTCGAAAGCCAGTCATCAAAAATGAAAGTATCGCTAGTGAGATGCACGCGACGATAAGGGATTCGTCTGAAGTAGATCAGGGTTGCCATTTGGACGGTATTTAAAGCTTAATGGCACATATGGCATCCCTACAGATTAAACCATCTTTTGGAAGGATCTTCTTTCCACAATGAGCCAGGGTGAGTCATCGAAACTGCGACCATTACACCTTTCAGCCAGATACTTTTCTCGAATGAGATCCTTTTATGTGTTTGAGCGTTATTCACACTGAAAACAGATCGATAAGACTCCAAATGATGTAACTAATCGAAGGTTCGCATGAAAATAACGCGTGTAATGCGAACGCGGAAGTTGGAAAATCGAACGTTGGCTCAGCAGAATATTGTTGTCACACTATCTTATTCCTCCGCCATATATTCCCCATGAGGTCTAGTTTTCAAGGTTTTTGGCAACGCATACTTTGCATGCTGACATATACGCGGAAGACGAACTTTCTTCATACTCCCAAAAGTGTCTTTGCCAGAGAAGACGTTGTGTGTGCTTTCGTACTCCAATCTACAAACACCCCATCCCAGGAAAATAGGGAGCAAAGTAGTAAAAAAGTGCTGCTCTGGTTTGATGGATGTTCTTGATTTTCATCAGCTCGATTTTCCATTTTCCATCCCTTTTAAGAACGTCGTATATCGATCGAACTGTCTTTACTTACACCGTGGGACCTCTCTCTAGCTTCAAAGGCTGGCTGACACTTAATCCGAAAATGACCGATCACCTTTTTTGTCCTCCCTACTGTGTCTAGCGGTGTTTTTGTGTCGAGTGCACAGAGATGGCACGTGCACAGACTTGTTTTCATATCAAAAGTGGGATATGGCTGATTAAAGCAGGAGAAGGATTATTATTAGCTACTTAGCATGACTTCTAATAGTTCCATACATTTAACAGTTCTACTTTTGGCACCCTCTTTTATACGTCCCACTTTCAAAGTTACCCCGAATAAGACCCAATTCGTCCCTTGGGACTCCTACAATCGATCGCAAAGTGGTCAAACTCTGCTATATTTCACACTCTTTGTTCCCATTTCCAGGTCAGTTCCAGTTCACGACGGAGCCAGCGGATGCCACAGTGGTCCGAAACCGGCCAGCACTCCTAGACTGCGCCGCTTCTGTCGTCGGGCACAGTGGTCTCAGTCTACCGAAGATTAAATGGAAGCGGGACGGAGAGTTTCTGCAATTTCCCGACTTTAACGATCGGAGGTAAGCTGATATGACAACAACTTTGAAGTAATTATTTAAAAATGCGTCTTTTTCTCCCTTTTCCTTGTAAAGTTCAATGGTTGAGGACTCCAGAGGAAGGTAAAAAGGGTCTTTCATGACATTATTAATCGATTACTTTTGCTTTCATTTACTGTCCCGCGATGCTTTCATTTTATTAAAGTTTTTGCCACGCATTGCAGCTGACACATAAAGTTGTAAATAGCATGTTGTATATATTATTTTTAAAGAGATTTTGTTAATCCAGTTACAATATCGGAATAAATAATGAACTTTCTCTTTCATACTCAGCGCTTTCCATAAACTTTAATATTTAACAATTCTTTTGTTAACGAATCTTCTAGTACTCTGTATGTTAGACAATGAACTTAATATGTTAGAGCAAAAAAATGGAATCTTTTTACAACAACGTTTTACAATTTGAGAACCAGCAGGAGAAGAAAGAAGAAAAGAAATTAGAGCGAGGAAAGCCGTTTAATTAAATTCCCGGCATCTCCTCTCGAGCGCACACTCAAGAAAATAAGAAGGATTTATACCTTTTTGTGCGTATTCCATACTCATCTTAAGCGCAAAAACGACTAAAAAGTGTGTTACACACAAAACTTCTCTGTCGGTGTGAATTAATAAGCTCTCAGGGGGATTTTCTCCATTTTTTAATTGGATATGTTACCAAGAAGACGAGCATAACAGACATTTCTTGCACGCTTTGTAGACACAAAAATGTCAAGGGCTTGAGGGGAAGCAGCTAATGTGCGTATTTTTATAGAACCCCTAAAGTCATAATACCCACTTTTGAGGGAGAGTGAAAATTGATACTTCTCCTCACTTCGCACTTTTTTCGGTCACCCTTTGGGGTAACTTGAGATCGATTTTCAACACTCTCTGTGCCTGGGGGCAAAAAAGTGTTTGAAAATGGACGATTTCTTCAGGGATGCCAATAATACGAATTCAATAGCTATAAACATTAAATAAAATAGAATATATACTCACGACACTTGACAAACTATCATCCCTATACAGACTCAATGACGTTTCTTACTCCATTTTATTAATTGCTTGTCCAATTCCTCTTGTGATTCTTTCTTTTTGCATCCGTCCCGGTCTGATAACCTCAATAAACGAAACCACTGTGCTCAACATAAACTCCATTTTTCAGACGCCTCCTCGCCAACGGGTCGCTCTACTTCTCCACGGTGTACCACACGAGAGCCAAGCGGCCGGATGAGGGGCTGTACCAGTGCGTGGCCACGGCGGATAGCATTGGAACCATTGTCTCAAGAACTGCCAGGATTACAGTTGCAGGTAAGGCATAAAATTGGCTAATTTTGGAACAAAATTTACTCATATTAACTACAAATGGAGTAAATTGTGCTTTTTCTGAAGGATATGACACCCCTGAAGTTCTTGAGGTAAGGGTGCTTAAAGAGGGTGGCTTTTTCCATTTACACTTTGCGGCATTGCTCTGGTTAGCTCTGGTAATGTCTTATAATGTCTTACATGCACATTCATTCCCCCCAATGTTGATTCACATAAAGAGAGATTGTGTCGTTATTTGGGGGTTGGGGTCCGTACATTGAATGAAGAGACACAATGGGAGTGAAAGCCTAATTGTTATTAGAGCTAGGGACTGCATGCATAAAATAGGAGGAGGAGAAAATAGCTTGATAAGATCTAGAGGGATTTTCTTGGAAATTAAGTGGCATAGAAAATGATTGTTATTAGTCATAGTGGTGAGGGTAGAAGAATGATAATAACGCAGGGCGAAAACCAATTATAGCCCTGGACGCAATCAGAGGCTTGGATCTTAAGTTTACTTTTATTGTTATTACAAAAAGCCTCGGAGGGTGCTTTCTACTCATAAATTTTGATCCATTTCCGTATTGTGATGGTCCGAATGCTAGGTCGCGAGTGTCAAAACGCGAGCATAGTAAGTTGCGAGTATTGATGTGCGAGCTTACTAAGTTGCGAGTGTCAAAACGCGAGCTTAGTAACTTGCGAGCTTAAAGAGTCTTAGGCAAGCTTAATAACTTTTTGCAAGTGCTGTTTAAAATACAATTCAAGCTTTCTATGCCATTAATGCATTGCAAGTCATACACATGCATGTACAAATGTCTTTGAAAGTTTTTATTATTACTAAACTCAAGGCTCCTCATGCACATGATTCAGATGCTTTTTATGGATAAGGTTAAGGAATAATTTATTGAGGGGACTTTTCATGCACACAATTAATGTGATGCTTCAGATGCTCTCTTCTTGTACAAGGTTATTGTAGCAATGATTGAGAATGATGTACTTCTCATGCATACAGTTAACGTGATTCTTAAGATGCCCTGTTCTTGTACAAGCCAATAGTATCAATTATTGAAAAGTACTCCTCATGCACAAAGTTCAAGTGATTCTTCAGACGGTCTCTTCTTATGCAAGGTTATTGTATCAATTATTGAGATGTTCTCTTCATGCACCCAGTCAATGTGACTCTTTAGTTGCAGTCTTAAATTACACATTTCATTAATCTGTACGGGCACCCAATTCAATGAACCATTAATTGAGATGACTTTGAACTCTTTATGTTGACAGCTAAGGTGTTACTTCAAATGATCTTGATTTCTTCATGTTTTATAAAGTTAATATGATGTTTCTATAGCAATTGAGTGTGCATTTGAGATGATTTCTTAACTTATTCCATAACGCTCAGCTACAGAATAAGGATGCTCATAGCTCTTAGCATATCTGCACTTTATGTGCTGTTCTTGTGCTATAATGTTACACTGACTACCCCAATTTGAATATATGTATTTCTTATAAAATAAACTGTTTAATGGGTTAAAGCAAAGTGCATGTGAGATTGAGTCATATGGATAATGTAATGCATTCATACTCATTTAATGCCTCACCTCTTCAAGTCTTCATACATGCCCACGTCGTACACAGGGAGGTGAGGCATTAAATGTCCTTGTGACTGAATGCATTACAGTACCAACTCATATGAATGAATGTTGCATGTATTTTTAAGTGCACAATGGTGATACACATTATGGTGCACAGGCGAGGTATTACCGTATTAATAATGTATTCATCCTATCATATGAAAGAGCGTTTTAGCAGCATATTCGTTCAAATACTCTCGCACTTTTCCTCTCTCGCAATATTACACGCTCGCGTTTTGACACTCGCATTATTTCCCGCTCGCAACATTATTCCTCGCAATATTAAAGCCTCGCAACTTGACACTCGCGACCTAACATATAAACCATTGTGATATCCTAACAATATTACATTGTTTGCCTTCCTGGCCATAATGCTCGATATGGGAACAACGACGACCTCGATGGGCCGTTTATATATTTTTGAGAAACGGAGACGTCGACCTAAGAATAATAAAGGAA
>LR142593.1:0-10256 GCA_900659605.1 Tisbe holothuriae
TGCATTTTTGCATTAAAAAGATCTATATGGAAACTGAATGTCCTCTATTTCATCTAAAATGGTCCTCTATTTTGGCTGGAATGATCCTCTATTTCTTTAAATTTCAATTCCTCTATAGAGGAGAAGGCTCTGCACGAGGGCTGCTAGTTTCATAAGAAATTAATTTAATGTACCTACAGACAAAGTAAAGTGGTGTTCTTGCTACCAAGTGCATTAAATGATTAGACGTAAACCAATATTTGTTTCCGATGCTAGCCCACTGTAGCATAGATCACTCACTGCGGCACATTTGAAACAAAAGGGCTAGCTGCTGCTGCTGCCATCACATGATACCGCAATGTTTTGAAAATTAAGCTATAAAAAGTCCCATATTTGCATTATTGTTTCGCTCCATTCTGCATTCAAAATGTCATATTTAATCCATATAAAGCAACACCACCATCCAATATCTTTTACGACATTGAATCCTTCTTCTCTTGTGGCATTTATATTATCTTTGCAACAGCAAATCGTGGTCTCATAATATAATCAATATTGTACGAAAATAAAAACACCTTCGCAGAGCGGAAATCCTGCCTTGGATTCTTCATGACGTAGGCATCTTTTTTTCTTATTCCGGAAGAGACTTGAATGAACTTGAATGGGAAAAAGAAGACCTTCACTCTTTGCAATTACACATCGTGTGGACTTTTAAATGGTTGTAATGAAGCCAATGTTTGGTAGTGACATGGAACAGAGACTACAAATCAGGGTTGCCAGTTTGTTCATTTATTAGTTCTATAAGGAGAGCCATTGGAGGAAATGGCAACCCTCAGGTAGAAAAATTAAGGGCGTGGATTGAATAAAACGACTAAAACCTTGTCTGCTGCTCCACTTTTTTCCACCCTGGTTGTTTCATATTTTAACCCCCTCCCTTCAAGTTAATAATAATGCAATAACATTTCCATGAATATCCAACTGTAAAACCTTAATGACATTCTCGCTTAACAGCATGAATGTGTTTTTATTTCGCATAGAGATGGTCCCTAAGCCGATTTGGTCTCGAAAGAAGCCTAAACTTCTATGTGTGTGTGACCATAAACTGGAATATAATGGCTGTAGAAACTACAACAACAACGAGGCAACTCTATGCACAAGAGAGTTGAGAGTGGTAATGTTATTTCTGGTAGTTTTCTCTCTAACATTAAGAATGGCCTTGGTAGGAAAAAGAGTCCTCTGTTTCTAATAATGCTATTTTTATCCCAATCAAAAGTGTGTCAATCCTTTGTCAGACGAAGCTGAAAGTGCAAAAAAACAAAAGCAGGGCTAGGCATTCATTACGTAAAAGTTGGGCCGTAGGAGGAAAAGAAGGACATTCTTATAAAGAACTCCTTTCCTCGCCTGAAGAGATTGTAACTGTACTTCTGCTTCCGCTGCAAACTTTCATTTTTGCACCGAAAAAAGCGTCTAAAATTGATAATGACTTCTAGAGTCCTGCTACTGCTACTGCTGGGGTCTCCTTGAAAGTAGAGTTTAAAAGGAGTCCGAAAGTATTTGAGAGTGTGTGAACTTATTTCTCTTTTTGTGTGTAACACCTCAAGGCAAGAGTATATCAAAACAATGCCCCACAATGGGTTCATGCCAGATATAAATAAAATTCATCTAGACTGTGAGGCTTTATCAACTCCATAGTTTGGAACACTGTTCTCGGAAGAATCTTTTTATGTAAATATGCTATAAACCACTGTGAATTCTCTGCAGGCAGACAAGTAAGAGTGAGTGCGTTTCTTTTCTTTCTCTCCACTGTCACTGATCGAGCGTTCACATTGTAACGGCTATTTGTGCTGGTTTTGCTACTTTGAAAGAAAAGAAATATGTTTCCCAGTGTGTATAAAAGCTTCTCCCCCTTCGTCCCTCTTTTTCTCTCATAAACACGTCATTTGAGGGAGAAAGTTGGGAAAGAAGGACTTTATTACTCAGCTAGCTACAAACACAGGCACAGTGGTTTTATTGCATTTGAAATTATTAAAGGCAGCCAACTGTGGCACAATATTTAATTCCAATGACATCCCACTGTATCAAAACCAATGGCACTCAGCCAAGCATTGCGATAATACATTTTTCGGACTAAAAACGATTCTCTCAGACTTTCATTCTGATTGTGGAATAACATGAGAGATATTTTACGGGAAAACTTTCGCTTAAATGTTTAAAGAATGCATGCAGAGAGAGTCAATTAATCAATTGAATGTTGTTGTTGCTACCGCTGTGCACACAGCAAAAAGTCAATATAATGTTAGCAGCTGCTTCCATGCCAATAATAATAATGAAGTTCATCCTTCACTTTTTGCACATATCGAGTTTTCGGCCAATCAGAATCGTCGTGAAGTCATACCTGGAAAATGGAGAGTAGTAGAGAGAGGGATATTTAAAAATGTGGATTTAAACAATATTGTGGTTTGGAAGATATGACCATAGGCACTAGTAAGTTACATTTGCAATGCATTTTAAGGAAAAGAATGAGGCTTTTTATAATAATTAAATTACTGTTCAAATGTAATTTCTAGTATTACAACAATTCCTTCATGCAAATTACTTGGTTCATTGTCTTTCCTTCTGCCAGCTGAGCTCTACTTCTAGCTATGTTTTTGTTTTTCAATTTTAATGAAGAGATATGACCGTCAGGGGAAGAAGGGAGGAAAAGTAGCCTTCTCCTCCTCACACACATACATATATTCATAATATTCTACCTTGGCATAAGGCCATGAAATATGGCAAAAGTGTAGCAAAAAGTATATACACACACATAGCCTTAAAAGGTGAAGAAGACGAGAAATGGGGGTCGCCGTCAAGCCTACTTAACAACAGCTCCTTTATATTATCATAAAAATCTGAGCTTCGTATAGCAACAGTACATTAAAAAGCGGATCCAATTCCTGAACAACTTCTTCGAGCAGATTTTTGCACAACTTATGAATAATAAAGAATCTGTTTATGTATTCATCGTGTGACTGTTGACAAAAAGTGGGTTTAAAACACATCCATCATGTTTCAAGGAGATTAAAAAGGATGAGTGTGGTGTCCATTGACGTATAGAACATGGATTGTAATAGTTCAATGATTCCTTTGTTGCGTAAGGACATTTAAGCGCAAATTGACCACGGCGAGAAAAACGATTCTTCTTTCATTCCCCCTTTTTAGCGCAGGATGCGAACGATCAAAAATGCATTTTTCAACTCTTTTTAAAAAGAGGAGCGAAAACTTGCATTTCAGGTTTTTTTGCAACAGCGTCTTTTGTGTGTTATGTGTAGAGTTTTGAATGCATTTCAGCTAACTCCCATGAAGGAGGGAAATAACACACTTCAAAAAGGCTACAGTAAATGTAAGCTGACGTCGTATAAGGGATTAATAAATTACTTTACATTAGACTAAATTACAAATAGAAAGTTACGAATGAACTATTTCTTATGCATGTGGATAAAATTACATTTTATGGCACTTGTACTTCTTTCAAATGTAATCTTTGCTATGACTGCACGTCCTCACCTCTCTCAAGAGAGTAATGCTCTTGTAAAAGTCAAGACTTATTTTCGTTAGAAGAGAGAAGAAGGTCTCTTTCATGAGCTCCAAGGAGGCTTATTGCGTGCAAGGCCTTTTTCGTCGTCACCTTTAACAAATTAGGACCGGACGAAGAGAGCTTCAGAGTTACTCAACATGTGCGTCACTATTGGAAAATCGTATTACACTCACTCGCATGTTGTTTGTGTAAATGGTATTTTTCCTCCATGTTTGAAATATGTGCGTTATATAAACCGTCTCTATCGTTACAAGAAGAGTTGCCGTCTCTCTGATGGTAAAGATATGATGTTATTGTCTTAAAATAGCTCTCCGTGACATTCATTGATACAGCAGCATCGTTGTAGATGATGTATAATGACATTAGTATGCATTAATAAAGAACAACATCATGTACATGTGGTGGTTAAATCAATACGTGTTGCATTATTTATGCCAACAAAGAGAGATGGCAGACATAACCACGCCTTGGAGAGGGCGGAGGATGTTTTGTTGGACTTGTCAGGCAGACATGATATGCCTTAGTGTTTGTATATTATTATTATGACTGTAGATGAGAAGAAATGAGGTAAAAAAGTAAGATGGAATGCAAGAGATTAAACCGGTTTCCATAGAACTATTACTACAAGTAATACAACCTCTATGCATAGATCTAATTGGCCAATGTGTGTGCTGTATGATTTTAAATCTCCCGCCAAATTATAATGAGGAATCGTGTCAGTCGCAATTACCCTAATTTTCTTTTTCTGCAGTTTTCATGCTTGGCAGATCTTCCTCCAACATTATTAACTTTTGATTCGTCATGGAAATTGATTTTTGAAAGCTGAATGTTTGTCCTTGGATGTTCATTTATTTTGACATTTTTATGTTTGTCCGAAAATGTGCAACCGCTATGGAGGAAATATATTTTACAATGCTTGGGACATGACGCATTTAAAGTGAATGTATTTGCATATATTACACGTCGTTTACGCTCCAAATTGCATGGTCAAACCAATACATCAAATCTTTGCACAATGGAGTGACAAAGTTAAACTGCATTTCTTGAATAAACGACGGTACGTGATCGCCGCATATCGTTTTCACTTTTTTCTGCAGCCCCTCAAGACTTCTTGGCTTGGATTTCACTTTTTTCTTCTATTTGTTTAATTCCGCCGTCGGAATAAAAAAGAAACTGAAGAAAATCCCCTGCGCATATTTTCGCGGTTTTTTGTCTCCGATTTCTCACGAGGTGAAAATCTTGTTGCCAGGACTTTTGCCAGGCATTACTTAATTACATTATTTCTAATTACAAATATATTGTCAAATTACTCTTACTTTTCTTATTACCTTAATTGTTAATGTTTCTACTATTTCCTATTCTAAACTAATTACTAGGATGCCTGACAGTAAAATGAACTATAAAAAGTTAAGGTAATTTATCAGGCAGCCCTTTTAAATGTAACTACAATTAATGCCTACAAGCATTGCATGTGAAAAGGGCTCAAAATGAAAAGTGAAAAACATGATTTGACGGAATTAAATGGAAAGTAATATTGCTGCCAGGTTGAAAGTTTATTTTCCCCCTTTCAAGTCAATCAACCAAACTTTATTCCCATATCTTCATAGAATATTTAAAAGATGCAGAAAGAGAACTTTTCTTCCATTCCACTGCTTGCAGATCTAATTCTGGAATTGGCAGAAGCCTGCTGTTAATATTTATTAGACTTTCTCCTTGAGAAATAAGTTAAAACGGGAACTCGGCCTAATTTCCAA
This sequence comes from Tisbe holothuriae, assembly GCA_900659605.1. Lineage (NCBI taxonomy): Eukaryota > Metazoa > Arthropoda > Copepoda > Harpacticoida > Tisbidae > Tisbe > Tisbe holothuriae. Next base: position 5,311 of record LR142593.1, read on the forward strand.
GTCATTATCCTCAGCTTTGCAAACCCATTTGAGACGTTTGTAAGAGGAGGAACGGGCTCAGTTTTACGAGAGGCCTTCAGAGTTGAAAGTGGCCATCAAGGCCACACTCGCATCGATAAATCTTTTGCATTCTACGATAACACTCTTCCCTACGAAACAACAATGGTCTTTACTACATAAGATACTAATAATGGTATAAAACTGCAATTATCTTCTTAGATTTACTTCATAAGTTGTATCTAGCTATGAAGTATATAAATTGTATTTTGTCGGGCATTCTCACTCTTCCCTACAAAACAATGGACTAAAATTGCAAGTTCAATATTTACTACATAAGATACTCATAACAGTCTAAAATCGTAAGTATCTTATTAGAATTACTTCATAAGTTGCATCTAGCTGTGAAGTATAAATAAATGTACTTTGTCGGGCATTCTCACTCTTCCCAACAAAACAATTAATGGTCTAAAATGGCAAGTTCAATCTTTACTACATAAGATAATCATAATAGTCTAAAATTGCAAGTATCTTATTAGAATTACTTCATAAGTTGCATCGAGCTGTGAAGTATAAATAAATGTACTTTGTCGGGCGTTCTCACGCTCCAAAGAAAGGCCCACCCGCCGTTTAAGACAACAACAGCAAGATGATTATTATTAGATGCTGTTGGCGGTTATTCTGAATGAATTCTCTTCTGCCTACGCCTACTATTTGAAAGCTCTAAACAAAGGCATACTCTCGAGTGTGTGTGAGAGAGACACGGAGGCAAAAAAATGAATCCTCTTTTTAGAGCTGTTTTCTGCATCATCGAAGTCATTAAGCGACAAAGAAAATTGTTTTCACGCCCCCGCCATGTTTTAAATGAAATGGCCAGATTCATATCGGAGAGCACAAAAAGGGTTTGTCTTTGTATCCCCATGCGCTATTCGATCATACTTTGCATTATGGCGATACACAAATTGCTATTTGGGGCACTTTTTTGCCCTCCATTCCATATTCAAGTGGGTAAAAACGCTCTTCAAAATCCGTGACAGCTCTTATGAAATAAAGCAGAAGTTCTGAACGACATTAAGTGAGCAAAAAAAGATCATTGCGCAACTTAATCCGAGGAGGATGACAACAGTAAATGTCAGTTTGGTTGTCCAAATGATAAGAAGCAAAATGTGCCAATTTTTTTCTGTTCTAATTATATAAAGAGCTCGAATATAGCACATGAAAGTGTCCTTTACCTCTTTTGTACTCTTGTAGTATCAGTACAGAGTATAATAAACATGTATAAAACATCTTCGTTTGCTCTTCTGAATTCCTTCAATTTTGGCTAGATAACTCTTATCATTTGGACAGCCGAGTTGCAAGGCGACCTCGTTCCTAAGGCAAACAAATGTCAATATATAAACAACAACAACATGTAGTAATAGTTCCGCCATTAGGCGTGGGAGGAATCGCTGGTAGGACATTGGCCTCTATTTGATCCGGGCTATCATTAATGGGAAGCAGCAAAAACAACAAAGTTTGCATGCCCAAGGCAAAGAAAAGATAAATGGGGCAATTAATCGTGGTAGCAACGACCCAAAATGTCTTCTTAGTTCTTACAACAACATTTCTGCCTTCATAAGTCTCAGAGCGTGAGAGATCTTAAGGAAAATTACAACGCTGAAATGGTGTTGCTCAAAGATTGAGTCTTCTTCTTAATCTTATCTGCTTTTTTCCTCACCTTGAAAAATGGTTCTTGAGGAAAAATGATGAAAGATGGCTGAGACAGCGACGACGGTTCTTTGCTGCTGCTGCTGTGTGCACAGAGCCAGAGCTCAGAGGCAGTTTAGTCAGGTCAAGGAAAAGATTAGGAATTAAGCTAGCTGTAGCCGCATCTTCCAATATGAGCAATAGTAGTTGGGTGCCATACATGAAAAAGGGCAAGATTGCAGTAAAACGGTACTCCTAGAAGGGCAAAATTTAGAATAAAGCATTTAAATGGGCCAAAGTCTAAGGAGCTGCTAGTAAGAGGTGAGGCCTCAAAAATGTTGATCCCCCTATTTCATGTATGCTGGGTAGTGTCGTCAACTTGGATAACCATCTAATTGGTGGCTGGTTAAGTTGTTGTTGGATGAACCCTCAAGCCAAGACTTTGAACAAGGTGGTTTTTGCCACAATATCATCAGAAGTTCTTCTTCTTCTTTGTGTGATCGCAGCATATAACAGGACAAATAAGTTGTAAAGCTCTGCTGCTGAGGCTTTTGAGGTCTGATGAGGGGATTTCGGCAGAAAATGTTAAAAATATAAGGACGTCAGAAAACAAAGTCTGACCCCCAGAGGCAGAAAAGATATCTTTCAAATTGCCATCGAAAAACGAAGGTGGAGATGTGATATTTAGACGTTTTTGTGAGTTTATGAAGAACGTTTGCGGCAGCCCATGGAGGGATATTTTGTGTGTAGGATTCTCAATGTACCCATAAAATAACTTTTTGTCTCTTGTTCACCTTTTTCCAACGAAATAAGTCTTCCAGGCCTTTGAGTTCAGGGTGTTTTTGTCTCTTTCCCAATCATGGCTGCAACACCTTTTGACTCTCTTTGTCTCAACAGTCTATTACGTTTAAAAAGCCCTTTAAAAGGCGTGTGTGTATTAGATCGGAAGAGCCGACGACTAAAATAAAGTTAACAAATTGGCCGTCCATGAGTCGACTATTCTGATATACAGGGTGGTCCAGTAAAATCATATAATATCTTTTGCATTATTGGCATTACAGTACAAATATGAAGTGGAATTATGCTGATGAACAATGTAATTCATTTGTAAATTTTAACTCAACTTTGTTACATTATAACTTGTTATACAAACATGAAGTGGAATTAAGCTGACTATCCCGAAAATATTTGTCTGCCATTTAACTCAACTTTGTTACAACATAACTTGCTCACCCTGTATATGATATCAGTGATTATCTCAAAAATATTTGTCTGCAATTTAACTCAACTTTGTTACATCATAACTTGCTCACCCTGTACATGATATCAGAGAGCACAAAATGTCCGACGCCAATCCATGTGAACATGACGAAGAATTTAAAATCCATTTTATGATGTTGCTTTGCACCATTAAAACACGGGCTTTAATCAGGGATGACATTAATTTGGAGCATGATTTGTGCCTTTTTTAAAGGTTCGAGCGCCATCTGTCACTTTATGGCAAGGTGTTTTTGTTTGAAATTGGATCTTTGTCTTGTAATTCTTCAAGGACTTGAGACGTCATAACATAATAAAAACCGAGTATAGGAAGCAGCTGCTCTCTTGCTATTACAGCTTATATTTCCCCCTTCCAAAGTATTACATTTGAGGACTTTGAATTTTGATTCATTCCTGGAATTGAAAAATCCATCAACGGAAGTCATGATGGAAAAAAACGCAAAAAAGGAACTCTTTAACTCTCTTCATTAATTGCATTTGACCAGCTCTACTACGAACTTCACTCTCGTGCTATGCATAGCCAGAGGTTTAAGAGAGCTAATCTTAATAATAATAGCCCTTCTCGTCTTTGTGTGCCCTACATATGGCGGAGAAAGTTGGCAAAATTGACGTACGTACGTGCAAGTTCATTTGGTAAATAGAGTCGTCGTAATGGTTTCTTTTCAGGCCTTACACAGTGGGATGATTTCATGGATCATGGGAAATTATCATAAGTGCTAAGTAGAAACCAGTATTTGTTAATGCTGCTCATTTTTTGCAATATTAATTTCAATTAAAGCCTACTGTACCTTGTTACTGTTGCTCAATGTTTGACATTATATTCCAATTAAATCCCACTGTGCTAAGATGAAGAAATGTGCGCTCGTGATCAGCGGAGTCGTCGTCGTATCATATTTGCCATGTATGCGCTCAAGTGAAGGAGGTAAAAACCGAGTATATGCAGTAGAGCATCGTTAACCGTCTTCTCATACGCTTCAGTGTGTATAATCATTATTACAGCTGGCACAAGGACGAATGCACACGTAGTAGTGTGGTGTATGACCAACTTATTTTCCCTTTAAAATCGTTTTATTCCTCCAATTTAAATCTCCCTTTCAATATATTTGAATGCGTTCAATCAATGTCCCTTAAATTCCAAGTCTTATCTCGTACCACCCTCACAATCTGAAAAGTCCCTTTTTAGATCTCGAAAATGCGTAGTATTCACATTGACATCTTGCTAGGATAAAATATACACACGACTCGTATATATGAAGCAGAATGAAGCTTTATCTTGTCTGATATGACTCTCCAGTTTCCCCAATCCTGAACATAAAAGAAATTATGCCCATAAGACTTGATCGAAGCTGAACAATGAAAACGACAGCAGCAGCAGTATTATAGGCCATGAAAGAAATGGAGGGGAAGTTAAGACCTTCCCCGCCGAGATTCGTTTCAGATAGACGCTGACGCCAGCATCGCATACCAGTCATATTTCTTGTCCTGCACTAAACTAAAACTCCTTAAATCCGCACTTTCATTAATACGAGAAATGCATGCATTCCGCAACAACTGGTATGCGACGCATCCCGTAAGAGAAACGAATCTCGGCGGGTCTTCCACTCTTTATTATTACACACAAGTCCTGCATACACAAGAAGAACTGTTTTTGCCTTTTATTTGAACGGGGCTCTGCCAAGAGAGGTTTTCTTCTTCCCGGAGGCACACAATGGTGAAAATAATATCATGGGATCGATCGCAGTATGTCCGAACTTTGTCTGTCAAATTATGTGTGTGTACAAAATAATGCTCAGACAACCCTGCTGAGCACTAAAACACATTTCCGCTGTAGGAAATTTCATTGCGTGTGCATTTGGATGAAGCCGTAGAACGAACACACTGATAGAAATTATATCTAGGGCATTACTAGAGATTACTTTTTATAAGTAACTTTTTGAAGGCGTCAAAATAAGCACCTTTGAAGTAAACCTGAATGCAGCTTACAA
>LR142594.1:0-10282 GCA_900659605.1 Tisbe holothuriae
CACACAGACAGACACCACTGCACTATTTCTGCCTTTTTCTCTTAGCTCAGCACGTTAGTGACTGTCTCTTCTCCCCTTTATATCACCAAACCTATTTCTAAAAGAGCTCTTTATACATGAGTGTTGTCACAACAATCATTTTTACCGCAGCAACCTCTCCATATTTACTTAAACCTCCTTGTTCTCTCCTCTCCTCTTCTCTTCTTGCCTCGGTCAGTCTACGTGCGGCGAAACCGGTTGCTAGGAAACTGAGTCGAAAACCCTGTTGACGAGGCACTCAGCAGGCAGAGGAAAAGAAATTTAAAGGGGGGCAGAGAAAGGAAAAGGATTTGAAAGAACGCGGGATTTATGCCATGTTAATGTTAATGCCGTTATTAACTTTTGTAATCACAGCTATTGCTATATTTTTTTTTAACCAAAAGCACTGAAGTTTATCTTTTTTAGAATTAACCTACATCCTATGCATGCATTCATTACATACTGTAGAATTTAATTTGAGAATTATTGCATAAAAACTAAAATAAAATAATTTCTTGAGGTGTCAGTACCCGTGTCACGGTTTATATTCGGGACGTGAAAGATTGTGTAATAATCGCTTATAACATTGTTATCCACGCTAATTACAAATTTTAAGATATCACAACGGCCTATGGTTTTTACAATAACTATTGAGCTATTATTCTTATATCACACAAAATTCGCCATCGCCTCACTCCTTGGTCTCACTCATCATCCGTCTTCGTGCCCAGACACTGCCAACCGGAGTTAGAAGGTCTATGTAGTTATGCCAATTCTATAGGCAGTCCAAGATAGTGTATTTGATCTAACTGTTCTAACATATCAACATGCAAGTTCGTTTTATAGTGGCCAAAAATTGGTCTGTGCGGTATTTTAAACTATGCGATTTTTTTAAACCATACCCATAAATATGTTTAAATTTATGCATAATCATCCTTCATCCGATACGCTGGAGAGTGTTTGGCTTCATATTGATTTTTTTCAGAAACCCACATTTTGTCGTTCTTCTTCTTATGCACTAAAAGCAAAAATATTGTAGGGGTAAAAGTATCCACATGTCAGTGAAGGTTCATTGGGATATGCTCTACGTGCAGTTATACATAAATCGAAATATTGATTCGATTCCTACGATAAACTGACGATGTCTAAAGCAAAGTAATTCTAGGCTATATTAAGTAACTGCAGCATTGACATGTTTCATTTCAGTGATATTGACAACAAACTGTACGAAAATATGACATCTTTACATATTTTTTTAAACATTCGTTGGCAAATTTAGATTGCGCCTCGTGATCACTAGTCACGTTGTCAAAGCTTAAAGCGCTTCTCTCTGAAGCCAACCTCCGCTCTATTATTTAATCCTGGGTGCTCGCATAGAGACTCTCTTTACTCGATCTCGATGTAACTGAAGTAAGTTGCTCTATATTTGTAGTTGGGGGTAACACGCTTCCGTCAGTCACATTACCCTCAGTGGCGTACTCTCATTGGGAATACATAATACTAAAGTCCTTTACGGCGAGCAAAAGCGAAGCCGGAAAAAAATATCATCTTGCATAACCGGCTTTCTCAGACAGCTTGCTGGCCATGCCGGAGCTGAGCGCACTCTCACAGTATGTAGTATATACGTACGTGATCCCACGCCAGTGCAGTGGGCACATTTTGTTTTGCTCTCAACTGTAGTATGTCGCAGCTGCCCCTTCTGTACGGATTAAGATAATTATATTGGTTGATTTTGGTACAAAAACAAGGTAGGGACATATTTTAATGATGTTGTATTATTCTGTGCATCTTTTCATATATGAAACTTGTAGAGTTGTCAGTTGTCACTACCATGTGAATATCTGCTCGAGAGTACTAAAATTATCGGTATCAATTGTGCTCAAACCATGGGAGGGAGAAATCCCCTACTCTGAAAATACACTCAGATATTCGTTAATCCCCATCCAGCATGACATAAACGGTTGATAGAAGCCACCCACTGGGATAAAGAGGCGCCGTTTAGAGCAGATTTGTACTTACAACCAGTCCAATTAATCTCCTCTTCAATGGATAAGTAGTCCGTCTGTCTGTCTTCCAAACGAGCGCGCTCTCTTCCCCATTTTCTTTTGGAAAGCAGTTTCCTATTGGATCTCGTACGATACTCTACAACTACTTGTTGTTCAATCCCCAACAGGCTCGCGTCACAATGGCTCCCCTGCACATCCTCTGGTACCGCCACGGGCTCCGTCTGCACGACAACACGAGTCTGGCCGCCGCCCTGGCTGACCTGAAGGAGTCCGGCGCCGAGTTCATGCCCGTCTTCATCTTTGACGGCGAGAGCGCCGGCACCAAGCTGTGCAGCTACAACAGGTTTCAGTTCCTGCTCGAGTGTCTCAAAGATCTGGATGAGCAGTTCAAGGCAGTCGGATCAAGGATGCACTTTTTCAAGTAACTTGGCATATTTCATTAAATGTATTTACTATATGCTCATGTTCTTCTTCCATAATCAATAGGGGCAAATCGATTGATGTCCTCAAGTCTCTGTCTGAGAGCCATGGCATCCGCAAACTCTGCTTCGAGCAGGACTGTGAGCCCGTTTGGAAGACTCGCGATGAGTCGGTGAAGAAGTGGTGCGACGAGAGCAAGATCGAGTGGGTGGAGACGGTCGGGCACACGCTCTGGAACCCGCATGAGGTAGGACTAGTTGCATTTTATATGGAACGGATGTAGTAACAGTGAGTGATGTTAGGTCATTGAGATGAACGGCGGCACCCCACCGGTGACCTTCAGCATGTTTGGACATGTAACCTCAGCCATTGGAGAACCGGACAGGCCGATCGACGACCCTGAATTCAAGGATGTCAAGTTTTGCAATCTCACCACGGAGGATAGCAAAATGCTCATGAATGGTAAGTGAAATGGTTGATTGTAAGTTGGATGTAATCATTCGTTTTTTCCATATTCAGACTTCCCAAAGACCAAAGACTTTGGGGTTGAATCCGAGCCGTTTATGAACAAGATCTACAAGGGCGGCGAGCGCGATGCGCTGACCCATCTGGAGAAGAGGCTCGCGCACGAGACCAAGGCGTTTGAAGAGGGCAGCTTCTTGCCCAACCAGAGGAACCCGGACATCCTCTGCCCGCCCATGAGCCTCAGCCCCGCGCTGCGCTTCGGAGCGCTGTCAGTGCGCCGCTTCTACTGGGGCATCGTGGACGCCTTCAAGACCACTCAAAAGTCCAAGGCCAACAAGCCGTTCAACCCCCAGATTGTCGCTCAGCTCGTGTGGCGCGAGTTCTTCTACACCATGTCGGTGAACAACGACTACTACGACGAGATGGAGCGCAACGAAATCTGCATCAACATCCCGTGGTACCCGATCGAGAAGAACCCGCACTGGACGGCGTTCGTGGAGGCCAAGACGGGATACCCGTTCATCGACGCCGGCATGAAGCAGCTCTACAAGGAGGGCTGGGTGCACCACATTGTGCGCAATTCCATCGCCTGCTTCCTCACCAGAGGCGACCTCTGGATCAGCTGGGAGCACGGGCTGCGCGTGTTCCTGGAGCACCTGCTGGACGCCGACTGGTCCGTCTGCGCCGGAAACTGGATGTGGATCTCCAGCTCTGCTTTTGAGCAGGTGCTCAGCTGCAGCACTTGCATCGACCCGTGCATCTATGGCCGCCGGACCGACCCGTGGGGCGAGTACATCAAGCGCTACCTTCCCGAGCTGGCCCAGTTCCCCGTGGAGTACATCTACGAGCCGTGGAAGGCGCCTCTGGACGTGCAGAAGAAGGCGGGCTGCATCGTGGGCGAGGACTACCCCAGCCCCATCGTGGACCACAAGATGTCGGCCAAGCGGAACGTGATCAAGATGGAAAAGCTGAAGGAGCAGCTGCTGCGGCAGATGGCCAAGATCCCCACGCACTGCGCGCCCTCGGACGAGGAGGAGACGAGGAAGTTCATGAGCTTCCCGGAGCGCTGCACGGAGCACGATCACTATGGCGACAAGGACAATGGAAAGAAGTAGAAAAATCAAAACGTAATATCTCAAACATATCTTTAAAGTAACTGCTGAATATGCAGAGAAGAGTTGCTTCAAGGTATTTCTAATGAATGGTCTCTTTGGTGTTTTATAATGTAATTATTGAGTCATTTGAGTGGTACAACTGGAGATAAATGTCAACTGATTGGAATTTTGCTGTGGAATTTAATGCTCCTAGGGTATAATAAACGTATACATTAATTGTCATATTGAGTTTTGCAAAGTTCGTTCAGTTCAAGGAATATTACTACTTTCGGTCTAATGTAGGGTCAATGGATTTTTTAATGAAATCGGTAATCTTACCTGTCATTACCCACTTTGGGAAAATATGTCATAAATTAGTAAAATGGGAAGCAGGCTATAACTATAAAACGGGCAAACACTAACATCGCACATTTTAACAGCTGCTCTATTTCTTTTTTTTTAAAGTGTAACCCCCCATTAAAATTAGAATACTTGTGATTCATTTGAAAAACATCGCTTTTATAATTGTTTATGCAGATTTTGACTCATTTTATGCCCGAATAATAACTTTTTCCATTTTGGGCCATTTGCCTGGCCCAGCCTAACTTTGACAGTGACAATCACAGACATGCATTAGTAAATAAGGTTACTTATATATATCTGTGGTGACAATGTGTAACATATTTTTCCTGATTTCCTCAGCCCAGCGATCTCCAGTCATGCCGATATTCCATTGTTTGATCAAGGGATTGTCTCCTTACATTAGTTTAAAAGCACTCCTCCCCATGCATGATAATTTCCCGTCACTTTCTTTCTTCTTTCCCACCACCTTCCTCGATTCTCACTCCATCCCCGAAACACCCGCGAAAAGTGAACGCAATCCAAACGCCCAAATTCTCGTCGCCGTAATCAAACTTTCCCAATTTCACTTTCATTTTTATCCAATATATTCATTCTTGGAGCATCAGCCGAGCCAAGGAAATTCCCTTTTTAGTCGTCCTCTCTCTTAACGATGGGTCTAAATGCAGACTTAGTGAGACGGGCGCAATCAGCAGGAAGTGGGGGAATCACCCAATCACAAGAATCACTCAGCCAAAGATGCCGATCAGAGATTAAAACATTTCTGAAGATTAAAATCCAGAGGAGGAGGAGAAAAATAACAGCCAGAATCGCAGATTCGTTGCAGTTTTTTAAATTGAAGGGCAAATTCTTAACATGTTCTAAAGGAAGACAACTTTTTCTCTCTTGGCATGTTCCGTTTTGTTGTCATCGTCGGTTTCCTCCGTTTGCTTTTCTCTCCTTCCACGTCTGCTGTTGTTTCAACATATTCTTTTTCACATGCTTTTGTGTTAAATAACGTTGTCTGTTGTCATCAGAGTGAGAAATTGATCCCCGGCAATGTCCATATTATGCTACGTGAATACACGATGATGAATGAATCGGAACGTGGGAGGCGTCGAGAGAGAGACAAACGACGATGATGATGATATCACTTAATCGTGCTCGACCCAGAAGAAAAGAAGAAAGATGAAGCACGAAGCAATGCAAAAATGAAGATGGATCCGCCTCGAACATTGCTCAATACTTTGCATATAAGGAGCCTCCTTGGCAGACAGGGGATCTAATTATTGCTTCGATGAGGACGATCATGCCGAAGGTCGACGACGAGTGTCTTTTTTAGAACGTACTTCCGCTAATAACTATAAAACATCTTCCGTTCGAGACAAATCACGAATAAATATCTCAGATCAACGCACTCATAATTTCGCCCTTGGAGCTATTCTTCTTCTTCTCCCACCCCCAATTTGAACATTTAAAGAGACAATCAAGCCACTGAAAAGCAAGACCTTCGATATATTAAACAGGGATGCCATTCACTAAGACATTTCCTTGTTACAATGCCATATAAAGGATACAACACAACCTAATGTATCCGGCATCCCTTGTTCTATTTGCGGATGGAAGAAATATGACGCGCGTTTAGTCGTCTTAACCTTGACTTGTTCTTCTTCTTCTTCTTCTTCCCCCAAATATCACCACCATTCCGACGACACCGCATCTTTCTTTCTTTAGTCGTCGTAAAGGACATGATAGTCATCTAATTGCCGCCACAAAATGCTCGTTTATATGCAAGAATTGTGACAGGCAGACGCAAACAAAACACAAAAAGATGCGCCGTTCAGATTAAGAGCTGCGAGACTTTAATTGGGCAAAAGTGAGATATGCGGTGCGTCGTATTCCTCCACATTGCAAAAGATGTTTTCACCAGATTACCATTATTGAGGCAAATGGGTTTATTTCGCAAATGTCTTTTCGCTTCCGCAATTTTAGCATTCACACTTTCCTTCTTCGCAAGAATCTGTTCCCATTTCTTGAAAGTGAGAAGAAGGAAAAGTCTTAATTTGATTTATCTCTTTCTACGGCATCTGAATCGTCGCCGTCTTCCCACAAGAAGAAAAGAGAACCATCGATTTGTTGAAAGGGAAACGGGAATAAAACCAATGGAAATGTAGGACAAAACAATGCTACTGTGGTGAGAGGAACAATAAACCGTTTGCAGAAGCTAACAATGTATTCAACACTGCAACAAATGCCCTTAAACTACTTTTGTTTACATTAATCATCACTTGTTTACCTTGGAATAATCAACCATGCTTCCACCTGCGCAAATGTCCTCAAAAGCTTCAACTTGAATTTAGCAGTTCATGTTAGTACGTGGTGGTCCTCCTTTGAACAAAACATCATTATCGCCTTCTTGTTTACCTAATTTGCTCTTAATCGACCTTTGTAGAAGATAGTTTCCTATAGAAGATGGAGAAGAATTATAAGAAGGCCTCCTTCCTATCTCCCTGTTTTGTTTCTACCCTCACTCTGGCTTTTCCTCCTCCTTTTCTTCAGTCCGCAATTGGCGCGCAGCGCGTTCACATCACCGAACGGATGATACTTCTCATATGAGATACACACCGCGCCGCATATTCAACGAAGAAGATATGCATAAGCGTTGCTAATTAACGTTAAAAGTGTTGCTTAATTAGTCGTAAAATGTCGTCCCTGGTCGGTGCTGAACTCAGCGACGACGATGTCGACGACATCTGTGAAGTGTTCAAGGAGAACGTGCTGAAGACGTCGTCCATGGCGGACGGCGCCAGCAGTGCGGACGACGAGGCAAAGGCGGCCGTTCTGGGGCTGAGTGACGGCAAGCCAAAGAGGAAGCTCAGCTTCGCACTGCTTGTGGGGTCAGAGCATGAGAATAATGATGAGGAGGGTAAAGAGGACAAGAAGAATGGAGATGCGAGACTCCTCTTTCCAATGCCAGCGTGGAGACCAAAGAATAAGTGGATCAGAAAAGGTAGGAAAGGAATCGTGTTCTCTGATGCTAATTACAGTTGTGGTGGAAGTATAATTTTTATGAGGAAAGTCTAATTAGACGACGACCCCTCAGCTTCCTCCATTATAGCGACCGCCAGCTTTGGCTGGTCAAGCTAATCGAGGCTTTTAAGAGGAGGAGATTTTTAATGTGAAGAAAAAGGCGCGTCACCTGCAAGGGGGAAGAAGAAACAATCTGGGGGAAAATAAATAAATAAAAGAAAGGAGGAGGAGGAGCACTTAATGCCAGGTCTCCCTTTCTTAATAGAGGGAGGAACTATCTTTAAAGGGAGTCAACTTTCACAAAAGGATGTTATTTCTGTCCTGAAAACGGAAGCTTTTAATGACTGTTCCTGAATACTAATGGCCCTTCTTTCAACTCATTTGAGACGATTTTTGTTCTTCTTTCTCTTTTATTGCTCTCTTCGATTTCAATCCCGTTTCTTTCTTGTGGTATTCAGCGTAGGGTCCATCATGATAATAATGATCGGTTTTGAATGCGAACAGATTTCCGAGATATTCGAAAAGAGACTGAGCAGCTTTCATATGCTAAATAGGAATTTAATCTTTATATGAATTCCTTTCTTACCATCTTTATTAATTCTGCTCTGTCATGTTCAATGATATCATACAACCCATTAGATGTTTCAAGTACGATCCTTTTTTCCAAGGATAATCATAAAGAAAACCTGCGCAGCCTGTTGCCGGAAATCAATCTTGGAAAACAATCTGGCGTTCAGAAAGGAAAACTTAAGAAAGTGAGACACATCTCGGTTTTCCTGAAAATATCCTCCTCTACAAAGACTCAAAGTGGACTTTTAGCTCACACGTAACATCCTGGCCGGATGTCTAAAATGTTGCATTTTATCAGGCTTACTTTGAATAAAGACCAGCCTTGTTTGTTAATAAAGTTGCATTGAAGTTGCTCAGATTTACTTTTATCGCATGCTCCGAATTAAAAACCGATCCGTCCTCGTCAACAGTGAACTCCAGGTCATGAAAAAAGAGAAACAGACTCAAGTAAAGAACTAAAAACGTGTCTTATTCAAAGAGCACACAATATGAATAGGAGATCTCGGTGCCATCTGAGGCCGAATGTGTTGCATGCTCACAGAGCGAATCGTTATTTATGGAACTTTTTGCTACTCTCTGATCGCCCGCGAAAAATAAATGTTTCGCCATCGCCGTTGTGATGGCAGAAATTAATCGGTTTAATAGCAGACCACATGACATTTTAAAATTGTTCAGTTTTGCAGTAAGAAGTATTGTTCCCTGCACTGCACTTGCATAAATGGAGGCTTTCGATTTGATATTGTTATATATTGTATTTTAATGTTGTGAGTACTCGTATATCCATTATACAAGAGTATGACATAGTGTCCAGCTACGTGGTAAGTCTCTGTCGTCCCATTTATAAATGATAATCTAAAGGAGACTTTCAAAAAAGTTTAAACATACTGAAGAGCGTTAATAATCTGCGGGGTCAACACATACCGTTATAAGGAAATTTTAATTTACTGCAACCCCCAATTTCTCCCTTGACAGAATGAGAATTGCTCTTTTCACCTCAACTCAGGCAAATGAGAAATTCCATCAAATATTCCCCGATTAAAAATTAATTATCCGCCTTGTCGGCGGCGAGATTGCGTCGGGCTCAAATCTGCCCTTCAGGACTTCCGATTTCGACTCATGAAGAATCTTTAATGGCAGCATCGTTTTAAGTCTTACAAGGAAACGTGTGCGATACTCGAAGGATTGATTGGAACATATTGCGGAGGCGCCCACGGGGACCAATCGCAAAAAAATAGCGAAAATGTTCTTGAAAGATAAAGGCAACTATTGTTGCTGTGGTAATATTTCTCTTTGTAGTCCAGTACAATACACCAATTTATTTATTATTGGTAGTGTATCGCCTTCGTAAGATGCATTTAACTTCAGGTTATTTAATTTTTCCTGCCACATTGGACATTGCACATTGCACATTAAATGGTAGGTAAATCGCAAGTACACTCGGGGTAAATCAGAGACCTTCTTAAGATGTAGCGCTCTGCTAAATGCAAAAAATGTATATTTAAAATGCGTTCTAAGAAGATGCAGCAAGATGGATATCGTCTTCAAAGAGGCGGAAAAAATCCAAGAGGTTTCGTGAGTTGTTCCACTAATTTTCCGATGGAAAGCTTGCGCTTTCAAAATTACTTTCCAAGCTATAAATTCTTACGACATGCTTACAATCATGCCTGAATATTTCATAAATAATATATACATGGGTACTTTTTTTTCTCTTACTACCGGTATACCATGATGTGTACATAATTTTATGTTAGCAAATTAGTTACATTAAGCCATCGAATGAAATCTTGGACAATTCTAGATATCCAGAAATGTATGCAAGAATGTTTCACCGAGTAAACTGTAAACGGAATAAACTGATTAAGAATACATTTCCTCTAGTTAATGCCGCCAGCCTTTGTCACATTAGGTACTAGATTACCGAACTGGTTTATTCTTTGTAGATTTACCAAGCAGACCGGCTTGATGTGTTTATAACTTTTTACTGGCCTCGTACATCTTTCAATATATTTTTATGATATATAATATAAAAATATGTGTCTCTTTTATCTTTCTACATATACACAATTTATGGATTCAGATTAGATTTATATTGGTCAGTTACGAATTGACGATCTTCTCCCTCTCCTTTTAGACACTTCACACATTGAATATATAGCGACCACATAATCTTAAACTTTCTCCGAGCTCATAAAACATATTTCTTCTTCTTCTTCTTCTTCTTCTTCTTCTTCTTCTTCTTCTTCTTCTTCTTCTTCTTCTTCTTCTTCTTGTTCTCCAGCATGGCAAATGGATGAACTAAATTATTACTGTGAATATAAAAGGAGATGATTTCCAATTTCT